>PVHT021183556.1:7206980-7332053 GCA_004024745.2 Catagonus wagneri
GCTGTGGCGAAGGCCGGCAGCTACAGCTCCTGTTAGACCCCTAGCCTGGGAACCTCCATATGCCACGGGTGCGGCTCTAGATAAAGGCAAAAAGACAAAAAAAAAAAAGAAAGAAACATCCATATCAGCTGCAGGGCCACCCTACAATTCCCCAGGGGAAATGCTCCCAATTTTTTCATGGATTAGCTTAGAAGTAAATAGTGATTGTCATTCTTGTATTCAATTCATAATACTTTTCTTTGGTAGAAAGAAAGCGCTTATGTGCACACACACAAATGTACCCCACACAAATTGAGAGCAGCTAAAAACACACTGCAAATTCTGCACCTCTCGTCACCCACCTGAAATTGGATTTGATAGAAGGAATGGCCACAGGAGACCTCACAATAAAAAACTATAACAAGGAGTTCCCTGGTGGCTCAGTGGGTTAAGGATCCTGCATTATCACTGCAGTGGCTCCAGTCACTGTTATGGCTCCCTAGCCTGGAACTTCCCCATGCCTTGGGCATGGCCAAAAAGAAAAATGAGCTAAGAATATAAAAATAAAATGTTTTCAGTAGAAGAAAATGAAAACAGAAAATGTATATAATGTGTGTAAAAGAATGTTCCAGGAGTTCCCCCTGTGGTGCACTGGGATTGGTGGCATCTCTTCAGCACCAGGACGCAGGTTCAATCCCTAGCCTAGCAGTGGGTTAAAGGATCCAGTGTTGCCACAGTTGCAGCATAGGTCCAAACAGCACAGGGCTGGTTCCTGGCCCAGGAACTCCATAAGCCTCAAGGTAATAAAACAAAAGGTTTCAGCTGCTCCATATTCTCTCTTTTTTTTGGTCTTTTTGCCTTTATCTAGAGCCTCACTTGCAGCACATGGAGGTTCCCAGGCTAGGGGTCTAACAGGAGCTGTAGCTGTCGGCCTTTGCCACAGCCACAGCAAAGCGGGATCCGAGCCGCCTCTGCGACCTACACCACAGCTCAGGGCAACGCTGGATCCTTAACCCACTGAGCAAGGCCAGGGATCAAACCCGCAACCTCATGGTTCTTAGTCGGATTCGTTAACCACTGAGCCACAAAGGGGACTCCATATTCTCTCTTTTTTTAAGCTTTTGTCACTTTATTGTTATTAACCAATGAACGTTATCCAAAATTAGAGATGTAACTGTAACTTAACTGTACAACACAAAATTATTCCAATGGTAAAAGCCTGTTGGATATTCTCTTTCCATAGTGCACATCCACGCATGGAATGTGCATATGGCCAGATTTCAAGATAAGCCTGTTTTCCATGACTTGAAATTCAGGCAGTTAAAACCAAAACATCTGGCATTAATAATGGAAATGCCTATGCTATTCCTTACCACCAAAGGTATATACTTAAAGACCTCAGTTCTGATACGATTCCAATTTGTCAATTATAAAAATTAACAACTGCTGCAGTTAAGAACCCAACTGCAGCAGCTTTAGGTGAAGCTGTGTCTCCTATTCAATCCCTGGCCTGGGGAATTTCCACATGCTGCAGGAACACGCTCAGTGAATGAAGCCAGACAGGAGTTCCCATCGTGACACAGCAGAAACGAACCTGACTAATATCCATGAGGACACAGGTTTCATCCCTGGCCTTACTCAGTGGGTTGAGGATCCAGCGTTGCAGTGAGCTGTGGTGTAGGTCACAGTCATGACTCGGATCTGGCATTGCTGTGGCTGTGGTGTAGGCTAGTGGCTACGGCTCCAATTTGACCCCTAGCCTGGGAACCTCCATATGCCACGGGTGCGGACCTAAAAAGACAAAAAAAAAAAGCCAGACACACAAAGACACATATTATGTGATTCCATGTATGTGAAATGCCTACGCCCACCCCCGCAAAGTCAAATCTGTCTGACAGAAAATAGATTCTTGGTTGCTTAGGGCTCGAGATGGGGTAAAATGGGGAATGGCCGATAACAGGCACAAGGTTTCTTCACGGGAGGGATGAGGAAAATGTTCTGAAACTGATTATGGCGAGGGTTGCACAGCTCTGAGAAGATACCAAACCACTGGACTGTACACTTCAAATGGATCAACTGTGATGTGAATTGCATCTCAATCAAGTTGTACCTGTTTACTTATTTATTTTAGATAGATGTGTTTTCTCATTTACTTTTTTTAAACCTTTTTTTTCTTGCTTTTGCTTTTTAGGGCCGAATGTGCGGCATATGGAAGTTCCCGGGCTAGGGGTCGAATCGTTGCTGCAGCTGCCGGCCTGCACCACAGCCACAGCAATGCCAGGTCTGAGCCACATCTAAACTATGCCACAGCCTGTGACAACACCAGAGGCTTAACCCACTGAGCGAGGCCAGAGATGGAATCCTCATTCTCACGGAGACAAGGTTGGGTTCTTAACCTGCTGAACCATAACGGGAACTCCATGTATATTTCTTTTAATTGGAGAACTGGTATAAAGTATCAGTGGGGTTTGATTTCCAGATTTCACACCCACCCAAAAGAGGACAGAACAGAAACATTAACAGGTGGCAAGGGTTCAGTATTTACCCCACACACACCCTTTATGGAGTGTGTGCTCTGCCAAATGAGAGGGGAAAACGAAAAGAGAAGATGACATGGGACCAAATGAGGAGAGACTGCCGGCTGCCTCCCAGTATCCCTCTGTCTCCTCTTCCCTGATGAACAAACTTACTGACTTACAGAGATGACAACATACTCAGCTAAAAATCTGTGTCTCCCAGTCTCCCTTATAGACGGGGCAGCCAGTACTTATACAGGACTGGTCCAATGTGGTTTTTGGAAAAGCTCTTCACAATGGATGAACCGGGAAGTCCCCATTATGGCTCAGCACGTTAAGAACCCGACTAGTATCAGTGAGGATGTGCCTTTACTCCTTGGCCTTGCTTAGTGGGATAAAGAATCCAGCATTGCCATGAGCTATGGTGTAGGTCGCAGACTTGGATGAGATCTGGCACTGCTGTGGCTGTGGTGTAGGCTGCAGCTGCAGCTCCAATTTGACCCCTAGCCTGGGAACTTCCATATGCCACAGGTGCAGCCATAAAAATAAAAAAAAGAAAAAAAAATGGGTGAACCAGTTTCCAACTCTCTTCTTCCCTTTCTTCCTGCCTGGAATGCAGATATAATAGCTGGAATCCCTGCTGCCATGTTATCATCATGAGGGTGAAGGAAGGGAGAAAAGGAATTTGGTCCCCAGAGATCCCATGTCGCTCTCACACAGTCCCAGACTGCCTCCTCTGGACTTCCCGTTATGGGAAGGAGAAAAAAAAAATGACTTGCATAAGCCATTCTTCTGAGTCTGTATGAGTAATTAAAACCAGAGCGCTGACAAAGAAGGAATTAAGAGATATGTCAGATAAACAGCTGGTACAGAATGGAGTTAATCTTTTCCTGCCTCACGAGCCCACCCTGCTCATTCCATCTTCACGTTTGGGGTCTATAACTGCTCTCAAACCTGAAATGCCCTTTCTTCTTCGTTTATTTATTTATAGTTTTGGCTGCACCCACAGCATGCAGAAGTTCTCAGGCCACAGATCAAACCCAAACCACAGCTATAACCAGAGCCATAGCAGTGATGCTGGATCCTTAACCCGCTCAGGCACAAGGGAACTCACCCTTTCTTCTCCTTTTGATCCATCAAAATCCTCCAGTCTTCAAGGTCCAACTGAAGACCCACCTCCTACATGAAGGCTTTTCCTCCAGGCCACAGGCCCTCTTCTATGTCACAAACCTCAGCGGGGCCTTAATCACATGTTCCCCTCCCCCTTATCTTTACTTAACAGCTTCCCCTGTATGGACACAGGTCTAACCTTCCAAATTCAGTTATCAGATCCTGAGGGTAGGGACGCACAGACAGAGAGGCAAAGAGACGAGCCCACTGATGGGGACCCACATGCCAGGCAGTTCCCCGAGGCCACCTCCTGCAGGCTTCTGGGCTCCCAACAGAAGAGCCCCCTGCCTTGGTTTACTGGGAAAGCAGCCCCCGGTTCCATCTCAAGTCTCTCTTGCCTCACATTCTTTGGTCCACTCAGCTATTTCATAAATATTTTCTGTGAGCCAGCTCTGCGAAGGCAGGTGCTGAGATCCAGGCTTCTGGGATCCAGAGATGAAGGGACACAATCCTGCCCCCGAAAACCTGGGAGCACAGTCTGGACAAAGAATCCAGATGCTGGAGTTCCTGTTGTGGTGCAGTGGGTTAAGAACCGGACTGCAGCAGCTTAGGTCACTGTGGAGGTAAGGGTTCGATCCCCAGCACAGTACTGTGGGTTAAAGGATCTGGTGTTGCAGCAGCTGCAGCTCCAATTCAATCCCTGGCCCAAGACCTTGGACTTACTGCTCCCCCTCCCTGAGCCCCACCTCCAAATGCAGTAAACGAGGTGTGTGTGTGTGTGTGTGTGTGTGTGTGTGTGTGTGTCCCCTAGCTCTTAGGAGCACACAGCTAAGAAGCAGCAGAGCTCACCATTTTGTCTACAGCCAGTTACCCTAAGTCTCCTAAGTGCTGGGCACTGAGGTGCTAGGAACACAACTGATGAGGTCTCAGCCCCTTCCCTGTCTGTCTCCTCCACTCAATAGGCAGGACAAGCGAGCAATGAGAGTCAGTTACAGGAGGACATACAGGGTGCCCTGGAAGCACACCAGAGTCTCTGCCCCAGCCTACAGCAGGCAGGGCAGGATTCTCAGAGTGATGGGAGCGAGGCTAGATCCAGAAAGAGACAGGAATTACCACAGTAACATGAGAGGAGAGGAATGGGGGTGGATTCGGGAGAAAAAGGAAGATCTAGCCATGCAGGAGAGCAGCACGTCATGCTCTGGGCAAGAAGGACTGTGCAAGGGGCTCCAGAGTGTTCCACCTGACTGGAAGGGAGATCCAGGGCAGGGTAAGCAGCAGGCCAGAGAGAGAGGCAAGAGGCAGACCCCAAGGTGCCCTGTAACCCCTTGGGGAATTCTGATCTATGCTCCTGGCAAAGATGAGCTGGGCTGGACCCTCAGTCAGAAGGCTGTGCTCCTTCCTCAACTGCTTGCTGGTTGCACAGAATTAACACAGTTCTCGAAACAAAGGTGCACATCAGAGTCGGCCGGAGTCACCAGAATCTCCAGCTCAGGCCACTGATGCTCGCCTGAGGCTACGAACATCAGAAGAGATGCTGCGTGGTTGCCTCGGGCTGGAGGGAGTAGACAGCATGGAAAGTCTGGAGATAGACTTAAGGGTGGATGTGCCAGTGGAGGCGGCCTGGCAGGGTTAGGTACAGACGAGGAGCTTACCTGGGCGTCCTGGAGCCACAGCAACTGAAGGCCGGCAGGGTTTAGCTTCTTACTGCTGCCCCCTGTCTTGACCACCTGCTGCCCCACAAAGGGGGAGACCAGATGGTGAAACTTCCTCACAGACGGCCCCTCTGGCATCCCTGCGGGCAGAGGTGGGAGAGGAAGCCACTGGCTGAGCTGCGTTCTCTAGTATTTCTGACGTGGGCCGAGCACCAAGCTTTCAAACAGCTATTATTTTGCCACCAACTTTAAGAGCACATGCGGCCCAAAAGGGAACGTGGTTAGGGATGGAGGGGTTGGATTAAAGCACCAATAGCGTGCCAGGCATCACACCACACACGTCCTCAGCTTCCATTCTGTGGCAGCCTGAACGGGAGCTGGCCCTTGTGACTTTACACCTGGTCTATGGCCCTAACTCATCTCCCAGTTTTTTCTGTCCTCCTCCTTCTGCCTCCCCAAACCAATCATTCCAGCCCACTGCTGCTGCTTTAACTCCCTCCTTCAGGGGAGAGAAGGCTTTAATGGGACACTGACAAAGATGTGGATCCAACCCCACCAGGACCACCCCACTAGCAGGAGTGCTGTGTTTGTGACGACAATGCAGAGCTCAGAATCACAGCAAGTACAGTCCAGGGTCATGTCTGGGCAGAACAGGGAGAGGCCACATCCAGCTTAACTAGAGCAAACTATCCCTGGGAGTTCCCCTTGTGGCTCAGCAGATTAAGGACCTCGGGTTGTCTCTGTGAGGATGCGGGTTCGATCCCTGGCCCCACTCAGTGGGTTAAGGATAAGGCACTGCCCCAAGCTGCAGCATAGGCCACAGATCTGGCGAAGGCCCCAGCTGTAAAGCTCCCAGCTGCAGCTCCCATTCCATATGCCGCGGGTGCAGCCGTAAAAAGAAAAAGAGAGAGAAAAAAAAACTACCCTGGTAACTGAGAAACAGCTGGGCTTCCATTTTAATCTGATGTAAGATTATCTGTGACCCCCATTTCTCCCTGCCCCAAATCATCCAAGTTCACTGGGAGATTATATGTGAGGCAGTCACATGTTGAGTATGAGTGGTCTTGCACCCCAGCTTCTAGGACACAGAAGGCATCCCCCCACCCTTACCTACTTATCCACCTGCAAAACACTGCAAGTTATGCTGGAAACCCAAAGAACTAAGCAGTTTCCTGGCATCGTGGTAGCTATCTGCATTTCAGCAATTCTAGAAAACATTTTAAAAATCTCTCAAGGGGGGGGGGTGCCTCTTACAATCCACGGTTTCTCATAGTTTAATTAGCAGCACATTCTATAATACATATTTTTAATTTGATGGTGCCCTAGACTCGATAATGTACTATTTCCCCTAACCACACCTTCAGGACCGTCTAGAGGCTCTCCTAACCAAACTTCAGGGCTATAGGAAGACTGGCCACACTGCAGCTGACCTGAACCTCAACCACCAATGTGTGCTGGGCCTCTCCAACCGAGGAAGCTTCTGGAATAGCTCTGATCCTTGAAAATCTTTTGACACGTGGACATGTTTCCTTTAGGTTTATTCATGGAGATGGAAAACTGGGCAGCGAGCTGCCTCTACCGAATCCTCAAAATATCCGAACTGTAAGGGACACAGATTCGGTAAGGTCACCCCGCTACCTTCGAGCCCCTCCCTCCAGCGGTTAACCGCGAGAGGCTGATTAAGGGGCTGTCTAGCGACCACACTGAAAGGAGAGGAGCCCGCGTCCCCTTTTCTCAGCACATCATTCACTGTCTGGGGAGGGTCTAAATGGCTGCTTTCACCAGCACCTTCTCAGGGTGCAGGCCGGGCTGGATGCAGAGCCGGAACTGACTCCGGGGGAGAAATGCTAAAATGCAGTTAACAGCCAAAAAGAAAGATAAATTCGAGTTTCCATAAAGGAGGCTTCTAAAACGTTCGGTTACTGAACGTTTCACGCCAGTAACAAAGTGACAACGGTAAAGCATGGGAAAGCCCTGCATTTCCAACGGGAGACCCGTCACCGCCGAGGACGCGCCGCACCGCCACCTACCCACTAGCGCAGGTAGCGCGAAGCCGCATGGGAGCTCGCCGCAGGACTCACCGGCTCCTGGGCCGTGGACCTTTGGACCCCAGCGACGGTGAGGCCTGCAAGCACCACAGAGGACCCGGCGCCTGGCTTGAGCACAAGCTCCGCCCCGTGGGTGGGCGCTGGGCTCTATTGGAGGGGAGCGAGGTTCCGTCAGGAAGTGGGCTTGCGTAACGCGAGGCTCCTCCCTCGGGGTGGGGCATTTCTGTCCTGGTGGGGAGGAGCTTCAGAGGGGCGGGGCGGGGCGGGGGCGGTCCCTCTCCGCCCAAGGGGGTAGCTGGACGCTGGGCGGGTGCAGAGGGTGGAGAGAGTGAGTTTGAGCAGGCGGTGGGGGAGAAAAAACACCGCCCTTGCAAAGATTGTCTTTTACGGAGACAGAGGGTTATAGAGAATATTAAGATGTTAAACAAGAGAACTTTGGGTGGTCAGCAAAGAAAAGCCTTTTGGTTGGTTTGCCGGACTTCCAAGCCTAGTGAGGTAATTGTGAAAAGGAAACAAGTTGTCAAGAAATTTTCATAAAGTTTTTAAAGTGTTTTTTTTTTACTTTATATTATTTGAGTGTTATTATTTGAAATTTTACCGTAAACAAATTTTGCTTTAAAAGCAATATTTGGGGAATTGCCCAGTGGCTCAGCGGTTTAAGGATCTGTCATTGTCACTGCTGAGGGAGTTGTGGCCCGGGTTCCATCCCTAGCCGGGAACTTCTGCATGTCCTGGGTGCGGCCAAAAAAAAAAAAAAATCGATATTAAACTTCATGGTGTTATTATGGAAATATTACAAAGCAGGGCTTCTCAAACTTTAATGTACATATGAATCATCTGGGAGTCTTTGTTTGTTTGTTTTTTGTTTTGTTATGTTTTTCTTTTTAGGGCTGCACCTGCCACATATGAAAGTTCCCCAGCCAGGGGTCAGGTTGGAGCTACAGCTGCTGGTCTATGCCACAGACACATCTGCGATGTATACCGCAGCTTGTGGCAACACCGGATCCTTAACCCACTGGGCGAGGCCTGAATCCTCACAGACACTATGTCAGGTTCTTAACTTGCTGAGCCACAACGGGAACTCCTTAATCCTGTTTAAATGCAGATTCTGATTCCGGTGTGTAGAAGGCCCAAGATTTCTCTTTTCAACAAGCTCCCAGGTAATGCTGTGGCTGCTGGTGGTCCAGGGACACAGGTGGGACAGCAAAGACTTGGGGCACTGTGTTTTGCAGTTGGTGGGCACTTAATAATTACTCTTTGAATGAATGGTTAAATTAGATATTAGATAATGAAATCCATAAACTATAAAGTGCTGTGCAAATGTATGCAGTCACCACTCTATGACAATAAAGTTAGGGAATCTGCCTGGAAAAGGGCAAAATCCCAGAGAAGCAACTCTACAGAAGAGCAGTGAAAAGCACTATTCCTGCACTGGACTATCTGGGTCCAAACCCACCAGTCAGGAGGCAGAACTTGGGCAAGTAACTTAACCTTTCCATACCTCAGTTTCTTCATCTGTAAAATGGAATGAAAGGCCCGCCTCATTGGGCTATGGTGGGATTTACTGAGATGCTTCACATGAATCTCAGTGCTGGGCCTGGCGTAAAGGAATAGCTCAATATGTTTTAATTGTTATTAATTGCCTCCCAGACTGGGGGCAACCCCAAAGCCCACAGGAGCCCTGGCCTCTGCACTGTGGGGGTAGGTGCCCAGTTTTCTAAGGGGGGCATGGAGCCAGTTCCTCCCTCTACCTTTGTGCCCTTGATTTCTCCAAGGTTCAAGTTACGGTGTATGTGAAAATCAGTTCAAATACAGCCGCTCCAAAGGCAGCAAGAAAGGAAGTGAAGGAGGAAAGCAATAGGATGTGGCGAGGAATCAAACTGCCAAGAGCCTGGGGTCCTGAACTACATGGAGGGGGCTTCCTGTGTCTCTAGAGGCACCTAGGGAGCACGGAGAGTGTGAGTGGGGCTCCTGGTTCTGTAACTGGAATAGTTGCCTCCTCGTTTGGGCAGGTGACTGTGGACGGTAAGCCCTATTTCCCAGTGGTTCTAGGACCTTCTTTCATCATGTCTAAATTGGAAATTTTGAAACAAGGATTTTCCCCCAACTTCTAGAAAGATGTCGAAAGACTTCATCCTGGAGTAGGATCTAGATCAGGGCTGTCTGTGTACAGTTTCCGTCTTTTAGGTTTTTATTCTTTGGGGGAGGCAGGGGTAGGGTGTAAAAGCCCAGATTCTGGAGTCAAATAGACATAGGTGAATCCTCATTCTGCCTGTACTAGTTCTGTGACCTTCCATGATTTACTTAAAATTCATGGGCTGTATCTTCTTCGTGTGCAAAAGGTGGTTGGGAGGACACAGGAAATGTTTTACATGGATATATAAAGCTACTAGTGCCTCTAAGGTGCAGGACTGCTTAGTAAGTGGTGGGTAACTTTTTAGCAGAGTTTATGGGCTGATCTCAGATCGAAAGCTTGAAAAAAATCAAGCTGTTCCATTCTGGAGGTCACAAGGGAGAGAATGCCGGCGCCCCCACATGGTGAGCGCGTTAACTGCAAGGTCTGTACCTTTATGCCAATCCCAGTCTCCCAAGTGAGTGTCCGGGCTCAGTAAGCACCCTCTTCTTCATGCAAAGCTCTGTGGCCTTGGGAAAGGTTCACGGACGCTGGTGGGACAAGAGGGTTGGATCAGGTGGTCTCTGAGACCCTTCGTGATCTCTAAGTCAGGCACTGTCTCCCAGTCCAGACATTCTTTTTCCTAGCAGGCTTCTTTCCTTTCCATTGACCCTCCCAGGCCAGCTCCTGGAAGAAGCCCTCAAGAATAGTGCCTCAAATCCTTGGCAGATTGTGCCCCGTAACCCCTCTTCTCCTCCTGTACTCCCATAAGATCCGACTTACACTCCCCTGTAAAGAAAGGGCTACCAGGAACTCCTCAATCCCGTCCTTGTGGGAACAGCTAGATTTTAGGCGGCAGAACCTCCTGGGGGGCCCAGAACAGCTCCGGCAGCCTTGACAACTGCCCTGGGAGGGTTTCCACTGCTTGACCTTAGAGCTGAACCGCAAGGTTTGCTCTGGGCCCAGCCCGTCCCACCAACTGCCAAGACACCCTAGAAGGAGCTGACCTGGTCTGTTTGGCCAGCACAGCCAGGACTAAACCAGAGCCTGTGTGCAGGAGTTCTTAGCCTGGGGTATGGAGAAGTTTCCAGAGTTTATAGAACCTCTACAATTGTGAGTGGAGGCACAAAATCTCAGGCTCTGTGTACCTTCCTAGAAAAGTGGTCACAGCTTTTGTTACACTTTCAGAGAGGTCTGTGACTCCAAAAATTAAAAACAAACAAAAAACTCTGCCCCCAATTGCAGAAATTACTTCAAGCATTCTCTATGCAGGACCTCATCCCAGTTCCATAATCTGCAGCGCATGGCTGGGGAGCGAGGCTAGGCACACAGGAACTGCATCTTGCTGTCCTCTGCAGTGTGGCGGCCGTAGAGGACCTGAAAAGGTTTCCCATCACCTTTTTTTTTTTCTTCCTGTTTTGCTTTTTATGGCCATGGCTGTGGCTAGGGGTTGAATTGGAGCTGCAGCATCAGGCCTGTGCTACAGCCACAGCCACACTGGATCCAAGCCACATTTGTGACTTATGCCCCAGCTTGCAGCGATGCCAGATCCTTAAGCCACTAAACAAGGCCAGGGATTGAACCCATGTCCTCACAGAGACTATGTTGTGTCCTTAACCCTCTGAGCCACAAAGGGAACTCCTCCCATCATCTCTGTTTCCTTTCCTGGGATCAGCTGTCAGACCCTACAAACTGTTCTTCAATAGCTTTTCACTTTTGGCAAGTTTCTATTCTTTGAAGGGGCATTTAGCATTAAGACTGGTGACAAAAATTGATCAAGTGATGCAATTCTATTTGGCGCCTCCAAATTCTGCTTGTGGTTGTGAAGCAGTGAGCCTGGTTCTCTTAGACTGATCTGAGCAGGCCTGGAGAGCCTCTAGAGGGAGTTCCAGCACTTGTTCTTGCAGTGACAGCATCATTGAAGTGAGTAGTTTTCAAGGTGGCTAATTTGAGTGGCAGTGCTCATTTGTTTTTCTGTTTTGTTTTGTTTTGTTTTTTGTCTTTTTGCCTTTTCCTAGGGCCGCACTCGAGGCATATGTAGGTTCCCAGGCTAGGGGTCTAATTGGAGCTGTAGCCGCCGGCCGATGCCACAGCTACGGCAATGTGGGATCCGAGCCGCGTCTGCAACCTTCACCACGGCTCACAGCAATGCCGGATTGTTGACCCACTGAGCAAGGCCAGGGATCGAACCTGAAACCTCATGGTTCCTAGTCGGATTCATTAACCACTGAGTCACGACGGGAACGCCTGCAGTGCTCATTTGGATAAAGAGCTACTGAAACATTTTAAAACTTCATTCCTTGGGTCGCACTAAAGGTACAGTTTTCTTCTCGGAGAGCATCAATCTGGAGTCTCTAGAGGAAGTATCTGCAAATCTTGGGGCCCTGAGGTTTCATCTGTACCAACAAGAGTAGATAAGACCCAGAGACAGAAAGATGAGCCACTTTGCTGATCCAGGTTCGAATTCAGCGTGACCCCAAGGAAGGATTTCTTCATGCCTTTTCCAGACCATCCTCACAGCATGACAACACCCACAAGGGAAGGGGACCTGTGCCCTTGGGTGACACCAGATATGGAAGGGATAACTTCAGATTATTTCTGCTCTCAACTGCTTAGAGCTTGAGAGGAATTTAAAGATCCCCTCCTCCCGAACATCTGCAGATGAAGAGCAGTTTGGTGAACTGCCCAAGCCACACAGCTGGATGCTAGCCAAACCTAGACTAGAATTCTGAGACCTGTTTCTGGCTCTTTCTGGTGGGCTCCTCCCTCCATTTTCGAGGATGCAAAAGCACGGGTAGATATGGATAGTCTGTCCCAGGAAGCATGTGTATGACAGTGGTCCCTTTCTAGAGCCCCGGGGCACAGAGATTCACCCAGTAGGACCCCATGAGCCATTTTAAAATAGTCAAAAAGCCTGAAGGTAACAATCTACCTCGTAGCCATAGAAAGACTGCCAATCTAAATAGGATGTCTTTGCCTTGGATGCGAACTCAGCTTAGAGTTATTGACCATTGGGTAGTGTTGTTAGCAGAGGTGAGCAGATACACTTGTTCTTTTTCAAATTGAAGTTTAATTTATATGTGGTTATGTTTTTGATCTCTAAAAATGAGGAAGAGTCCCAATACTTATGTATCAAAACAAGTTCAAAACATGGGCACTGGAGGGGTTGGGTGGTGTAAGGGGACACTTGGCTGTGGTAAGGCTGGAAGCCACATTAAGGAAATCTGCAAGGATGTGGCAGGGGGTGGGGGCGGGTGGGACAGAAAACTTATGAAAGTGTTCCCAACCCACAGCACTACAGCCACTCTGTATGGGATTCTTTGAATAGCAAAACAATGACTGTACATTTTAAAGCATTGGTAGCCAATGTCACTCAGCAGGGTCCTGGTCCAAAGCCTATTTAGGATTCTGTTATTTCAGTTGTACCACCTTGTCCCTCAGCCCAGCTCCCAAGTCCTAATCAAGAACCCTAGAAATAATGGATATTTTCAATTTTTTATTTTCATGAGTTCTAGAAGAAAAGGACAGAGGAAGAGTAATTCTAAATGCTTTACACCTCTAGTTACAACCCATTTTCATTTGAGTAAATCTATCTTAAAGAAGAGGCAGCACGAGAGACTACATATACCTTTGTTGTAAGAGGGGTCTACTAGTATTGTTTACTAGTATTGAACTTGATCTGAACTACTCCTGGCAATCAGATTCATGGATTTAGAAACTGCCACTGTCCCGTGATGTGAACTGCATCTGGTTAAAAACCTATGGGGTCACATTTATTTCTCAGGTTTGGCAACGTCCCCACAGCCGTAAGATGGAAGGAAGTCACTGCAGAGCAGGGAGGATGGAGCGTGTGTGAGGGGGTGAGAGGGCCTCACTGATCAGCCTTCATTCAAAAGAAGTGCCCTCTCTGTGTCTGTCTGAAGACCTCCAGGCCTGTCACTTCCATACCTGCAGCCCAAGGCCACCAATGGGTGGCTTTTTGTGATTCTGCTCTTCCTGTTAAGCCAGAACACAGATGTGTGGGTGCCCCTTTCCATAAAACTAAACCCACCATCTCCCAGGCTTCGGCCAGAAGAGTGAGCTGACCATGCACAGATCAACAGAAAACTGGACTTGGAGAAACTAGGCTTAGTGCCGTCTTTGTTTGGATTATTTAGTTCTCCTTGTTACTGAAAGTTTTTGCAAATGCCATTGCCACAGCTACTGCAATGGAGGTAAAAAAAATCACACCGGAGCCGGGGTGGCAAAGGGCAGCAACGCTGCCCAGGAGCGGGACAGAGGCTCAGTAACTGAATGGACAGCAAGTGTCCAAGGACAGAGAGCTCTCAGGTGCATGGATTCCACTTGCCAATCTAAACCTGGAAGTTCTGAGGCTGATCCTTGGTGATGGGAAGATGCACATTTGTGTGGTTAAGGGGTGGCACCATGTTTGCGGTCTAGCTTCAAGCAGGATATAGTTTCCAAAGTTAGAAAATGATTAAAAAGCTGAAACCCCGTCACCTCCACTCCAAAAGCAGCTTTCCAAGTGGCTGTTTTTCATGCACTAACGTCCAAGTCAGTAAGTTCTGGGGGCTTGGAAGGGAGGCATCAAATAACCCCCCAGCCCAGCTCCATCTGGTGCATGTTCAGTGAATACAAACTTATTTTCAACACTGTCAACCCAAGTCAAACACAATCATTGCTAAATCTGCTACTACTCACCCACTAAAGGCATCCAAAAGTCAAATATTAAGAACTAATGCTCTTGACTGTTAAAATGATTTGAGCTGTAATTCAAAATCTTAGTCAGAGCAAGAGGTATGCCTGAAAGGGAATGTGAAGGACTTCTGAGCCTGAACATACCTGCACACTGGCCACTGCGTTCACCACATTAGGCCAGACATTTATTCTAATGACACCATCCTTGCCAGCTCACCTCCCAGCCCCACCTCCCCAACCCTCCTCCGGCCGCTTTCCAACCATCTAGGTATTGCAACCTTTTGAATATCCTGATTGGTAGCAACTTAACCTCCTCTGAGGATATATTTGAATTAGGAAAGCAACCAAGTCTGGTGAGCAAGGAGGCTGGATCAAGCTGGATTTTACCATCTGAGGTGAAACACAAGTCATGGCTATATAAGGAATGAGGTCAATCTTCTGGTGTCGTGTGTGTGTGTGTGTGTGTGTGTGTGTGTGTGTGTACACAGCACATTAGGCCAGACGTTTATTCTAATGACACCATCCTTGCTAGCCATTTCTAAGGGAAGGAACAAAAATGTTTTCAGCAAAGACTTCATCATCAGAAAACATGTATTCCCCAAGGCCAACATAAATCTTGGTAGGTTTATTTTTCCTTTTGAATCTCTTTTGTTAGTTGCTACAATTATCAGTTACTCATCCTTCGTTTAATAGGTTTGGCTATTTCTTAGCCACTTTAAAGCCTTTTATGATTTTACACAGAATAATGGTTATTGTAGGTATTTTCCCCTTACCCATTCAAAAATAAAAAGGGTGTTGTGAAAGGTCAAAGGCCACCAGCTGCCCACTGGGTTTGGCATAGGCCAGATGAGAGGCAGGAAGCTACTGCCAATAATTCTGAGCTGGGATAAACTGGCTTATCTGGGTCCCATTCCACACACCTGAGAAGCACTCTCCCCAGCCCCAGCCTACTTTTAAGATAAGGCAACTAAGCAGTTCTGTAGCCTAGGGAAGTGAAGACAAAATGGACACAGGGAAAGTTCACCTCTTCCCACTGGGGTGGAGCACCACCTGGCCTTCTAGCCGCCTGTTTGGATCAAACCCTAAAGGAGAAGATGGCAGGACAGGTCCGCGTGACTCTCCAGTGCACATCTTATCCAGGTGGGCAAGAGAGAGCACCGCCCCAAAGCTCTGCCTTATGCTCCAGCCACAGGTGTCCCCAAGGGGAGCTCTAAAAATGCACCCATTTGTTGGGTGGCAACTTCTGGGCCATAGGAACTTTAGTTTAAGGGCTGGTCCAATCCTCTCCTAGGAAACCAAACCTAGAGGTTACCTGTCAAGGTCATGAACTAGTCAGTAGCAGGACTGGGATGCGTGTCCTTGTCACTAGCCCCCATCACATACAGAGGAAGTCTGGGCCAACTGCCGGCAGGAATGGAGAAGTGATTCAGATGCAGCCAGGATGGAGCAGCTTGGCAAAGGGCCCTCAGTGGCTCAGGACTGCCTTGCAAAGAGCAGCAGTGAACCTCCCAGGAAAAGACCTCAGAGGGAGGAGAAAGAGCAGAGGAATACAGATAAATTTATTAGTTAAATACTGATTTTACAGCCATTTCACCTTAAGACAATGTTAGCAGGTTTGTGGGTTAGGGACGATATACGAGGGGGGCTTTCACAGAAGAAAGCAATGTAAATGATGATTAAAACAGAACCTGGGTTTAAAGATACTCTGCTACAGCCGGGAGGATTTGGGGGGCGGGGGGCAGGGTTTTGGAGTAGCACAGAGGAAAGCCGGGCAGCTACACTCGGGCTGGCAACCAGGACACGGAAGCGAGCGTCTTCGTGAGCCCAGTGTCGAGGATAGAAACAGGAACTTGGAGAGGAGGCTGATCCCCAAACTGTGAGGGTGGGACCCACCCTCAGGGTCTCCTCTCATCACTCATCTTTCTTCCATGAGTTGTGCTGTGTTTGTCTGAATTTATGCTGAAAACTCCAGGACAAAAGATTCCTGCTGGAGGAAGACCCGGGAGCAGGGGCTGCGTGGCCCTGGAAGGGACCCGGCCTGCTGCCTGGACTACAGGCAAGTCTCCCCCTAAGGAGGGTGCGTCCTCGAGATCCAAGGCGAAAACCCCACCCCTAAGCAGGGGGCCCGGCCCCGGGGAAGGTCCACTGCATATCCTCTCCAGAATGATCTCAAGTCTTCAATGAATGCTGCTTAAACTTGCTTTAGCAGCAGAACATTTTTTGTTCTCACTCCGGACCCCAAGGGCTGATGCGGTGGAGGAAGGGCTGGGGGCGGGACAGGCTTGGGGGGGCTTCTGTTTGGCTGAAGGGCCCAGCTCCTGCTTTGCCAGGGAGAGACATGTTCAAGCTGCAGGCAGAGCTGACCACTAAGAGCAGTGGAGCGATTTTAGCCACGGAAGGAACTTGCAAGGAGGTGAGGTTGCCAGGCTGCCGAAGCCACTCTGTGGTGAGAAAGAAGTCCCCTTCCTCCATCTCCTCACTGAGCGTCTGGTAACACTGGCCCTACCACCAGCAGGTTTGGAGTCAAGATTCAGTATTAGGGGTACAGGGTGTGCCAAGCCCGAAGGGGAGTGTTGGGCCAGAGTAGGAGCCGCCCAGAGGCCCACGCATCCAAACGTTCCTCAGAGAGGGGCCCTGATTCAGATCCTGGGGATGGGCAAGACCACCAGCCTGGGCGCTACACCGGAAAGTCAGGGGAGAAGGTCCTCTCCTCTCTCGGCCAGGGGCAGAAAAGGAGAAAGAAGTCTCCACCTCAGTGGAAAGGCCTGAGGCGTGCTCTTAGCAAGAGGGGGGGGCACTCTCCAGTCCCCCAGCTTGAAAAGTATCCCATAAAGTCCAGCACCCACTCCCTTAACCAAATCATCGACTTCAAGTTTCTTCCCGGTTGTCTCGCGTCAGGTCCAGACAGAGCAGGCGGGCCCCTGGGGAGCCCAGAGCCTCCTCCCGGCTGTCCTCCGAGTCCCAAGTCCATGCAGGCATCTGAGGAGGGAAGGTGGCGACATTACGCAGTGATTATGTCCCCATGACTGTCGGCCAGGGCCAGGCTGTTCCAAGGGTCCTGCTTGGAGCTGGCCTGCGGGGACTGGCTGACCGAAGCTGCGTAGCCTTGCGGGGAGAGCTTCAGGGCCGAGAGGACCGGGTGGATGGAGGGCCCGTGGCCAGACATGGCGCTAACTGAGAAGGTCTGAAAGTGAAAAGTATAAGAAGCATCACTGGAGGGGCTCGGGGAGCGGGGGGTCTGAGCTGGAGAGGCCGAGCCCCGCTCTGCAGCTGTGCCCAGGCTGGTTCCCACCCCAGGAAGGAGACAAGAGGAGAGGGCCAAAGGACAAGGGCAGGAGAGGCACCACACGGCCCTTCTGCTCCGACCCCTGTGGTCCAGGGTGCGAGGGCCCGTGTGACTCATCAGCTGCTCCTGAGCAGAGACCCGGTCGCTCTGTGCCTGCTCCGGTTTCTCTGGAGCCCTGGATGGTTGCATGGGAGAGTTTCTAGAGTCTCATCACCATCAGTCTCCACTTTCAGAAAGAAGCCTTCCTCCCTGCCCGGAAAGGGCTCCTGAGGATACAACCCCCTCAAACACAGGCAGAGGAGAGGGCAGAGTTAGTGGGAGACCAGAACCAAGCCTGGGAGCATCCGGATCCCAAATGGGGGGGACTCCAGGGGGAAGGGCTGAATGAGCAGGGATGCTGTCACGTGTTAAAGAAGAAAACGGGGGTCCTGCTGCCCATCTGGACACAGGAATGAAGCTGGACCTGCAGCCAACCCTTACTCAATGTGTCCTGCCTGTGAACTCCTCACCAACCCCAACCCACCCACCTGCCCTCTGCACATTCCACACCTCTGCCCACGCCAGGAGGGACCACCTTCTCCTCTTCCTCCTGTTAAAATGTACCCATCCTCAAGGCCAAGGTCAAACCACGCTCACTTAGGAGACTGATTGGCCCAGAAAGCCCGCTCCGCCTCCCACATCCTCCCCCATCTCCAGTAGTATGATTCGGTCGTGGTCATGCTGTGTGCCAGCCCCGTATTCCCTCCTTGTCTCCACAGGTCCTGGTACGGAGGAGCTGCTAAACATTTGTGTGTCACAGTTGTGTGTCCAGATCGCTGTAGCTTGGTCAGATGTGCTGTGCAGACAGTCCCTCGTCTCCCGAGCTGGCCTGGCCTGCGGTGTGGAGTTCCTCCCCCACGGGCAGTACCTGGGACAGGGAGCTGCCGTGCCCGTAGTGGGCCGACAGCCCGGGCTCTGTCTTGATGGGACGCATCTCTTCGCTGCTGCTGGTGGCCACGCTGCTGGAGTTGCTGGAAGCGCTGGTGGTGGGAGGGAGGCTCTCGCTGCCCGAGGGACCTAGAACAAGGCCGAGTGAGAACACCCAGGCCAGGGGCAGGAATGAAGTGATGGCGCCCTTTGAGACAGCCAGGGTAGAGCCGTGCTCATGGTTTTGTCTACCTACAACTGCGGGGAGGTGGTTGGGGGGAGGCGGGGAGGCAGGTCCTTCATCCGTGCTGGGCTAGGGCCTCACCGTGAAGCAGAAGCAGCAGAATCCTGAGGGACTTTCGCAATGACAGGCTCACTGCCCCTTATCCCAAACCCTTGCCACGTGTGTCTCAGAAATCAAAACTTTTGGATTTTAAAAAGGGCAAAAGCTGTATATCATAGAATACCTCCAGCAGGGTCTGGGACAACACCCTGTAGTTAACTACATCACCGGTTCCACAGCAAAACACGTGTGCGTTCACCCACAGGATACAGACTATAAATAGCCTGTGTCAGTTCCCATAACGTTCCGCTGGGATATCGAGCTCCCCGGATTTGGAATTCGGATGGGGGCTTGTATGCCTGAACCGAGCCAGCTCTCCCTGTGACTCCACCATGTAAAGAGGTGGGGCCCCAGGGGAAGGTGCGGATGTTTACAATGTGGAAGCCGGGATCTGAGAACCACTGGCTTGAGACCCTCAATGTGCTCGTGGGTCATGACTGCCAGAGGGGTGAGCTGCTGTGGAGTCAGGAAAAGGAGAACTTTGGTCCCGTTCCCAACAGTGGGACAGGGAGTTTTATCTGACTCTGTCATGCCTTAGATTAGAAGATAAACTTTCCACCAGATCAGCTGACTTATTTTCTTGGCAACCACAGCATTTCCCAGTGAAATCTCTAATTTGACAGCAGCAGAGGAGTGATCTCGGTAAGGGGCCTCATTCTTAAACCTAGAAACCGAGAAGGCAGAATATGGGCCCTGAAGTGTAAAAACTTGGGTTTTCATTCCAGATACCATCACAGCTGTGTGACCCTTGTTAAGTCACTGCCCTCTCTGAGTCTCAGCTTGCTCCTTAGTAAAATGGGCATCATAAATGGGGTCTCATGGGGGTCTTTAAGGATCGGTGAGACAACATTTGTGAAGGAACTCTGTAAATACATAGCATTACCCGATTTTAATTACACACTGGCTTAAAAATCAATCTGTTATGAATATGCCTAATGGGACCCTGTCTTCCCAGACCCCATTTGGCTCAAAGAGAACTGAAAGAACTTGAGTGCTTGCGTGGCTGCAGCACAAAGAGGGAGGGACTGAGTAACGTTCCTTTTGCCTTCAGGCCATCAGTGGGTCCAGCTGGAACTCCACAGTTTTGCAACTAGCAAAAATCAGGCCCCAACTTGAGTTGAGGCTGCTTCAAAAGCCCCAATATGTTTCTTGGCAACGTTCCTTCTGCACTGGGTTATTCTTTCCGTCCCGAACGGCTGGGGATGGATGACGCTGTCATTGTACCTGAGATACACATGCGCACACACTCCCAGGGCTGCTGGATTATTCACAGAATTTCAGATCTCTTCCTCACCTGCTGATGACTTCGATTTGTTAAGGTTCTTGGGCTTCCGTTTTCTGGTTTGAATCCCCTCTTTCCGCATTGCAAGAGGCCTGGGGACCTAGGGGATCACAAGGCCATATACATGGTTTTCCATATGTACATGATCTGCGGCAGTATTCACACACACACAAGGCCAGATCTACACAATTCCTCTACAAACCTTGGGGCTGAATCAGGCCCAGAACTCCTGCTGAGCAAGAATCTAATCAACTAAAAAGAAAATTTCTTGAGCACCTGCATTCCATGCTGGGTATTATATCAGACCCCTGAGAAATGGGGAGTTAAAAACACAGCTCTTTCTCTCTAGTGGTACACAGTTTGTTGGGAGAAACAGACACATAGGAAATAACCAGACTCATAGGTGGTGTGGGAGAACAGAAAAGAAGCACTGGACCCTGTCCTGGGTTGGGGGAAGGAAAGAGGCACATCAAGGCAGGCTTCCCGGAGGAGGTGATGGCTGGCTTGTAGGAGGCAGTCGAGCAGATGAAGGGCAGGCATTTTGGGCACAAGGACAGCAAGTGCCAAAGCCTTTAACTGATCGGCCACCCCCAGACACTGTGAGAGTGAAAAGAGGGTGCTGTTAGTAATTACGCCAAGAAAATGGACATAGGCGAGGGCTCTCCTGGCAAGTGGAGACGGAAAGTCACTCTTCTTAGAGCGGCTCTGCACCGAGTCCAGTTGGAACGAGTGGTGGTTTCCACAGGGAGTGGGAGCAGCAGGGATTATAGTGGAGAGACTACCCTGTGGCCAGGGTGTGAGCGACACCATCTGTGGACAGGACTTTACGGCATCTGACTTTAAACAAGCAGCGACTGTCTGCGTCACTCCTGACACACTCAGGATGCCTCAACAAGTGTCGGGGAGCAGGCCTGCAAGGTCACCTTTTTAGCATTTTAAAATAGTGTGCCTTTTCCACATCTGGTTTCTTTTAGGCCTGGCCATCCAAACCATTTAGCTCCTGGTCTGTTTGTCTCCTGCAAGGGACAGACCCAGGCCACATCTGCAAGGATGGAAGGAAAAGCAACGCTCACTTTCCAAGACCAGATGTGCAGTTGCTCAGAAGGAATGCACTGCTGTGTAGCACAGGGAAATCTACTCGATATTCTGTGATAACCTATCAGGGAATGGAAATGTGTGTATATACGATTGAATCACTGCTATACAGCAGTAATTAACACAACATTGTAAATCAACTATATTCCAATAAAATTTAAATAAAGTTTAAAACGAAAAACAAGAAAGAATGTAGTAGCACACATGAACTTGAACTGCCTTCTAGCCAACCAAGAGTCAGGGGAGACAGCCTTCGCACCCTTGGGGAAAGTGTCTTCCCCTACCCGCCTCCTCCCTCTGCTCACCGCAGGCCTTCTTGAAGACCCTCCGGACCTCAGAAGATTCGTGCTACCCTCGTGTTTATCTCCATCCCTCTCCAGTACTTTAAAAAAAATTGTGGTAAAATGCACATCACATAAAATTTACCATCTTAACCACCGTTAAATGTGTGGGTCAGCAGCGTCAAGTACATTCACAGTGTTATGCAACCATCACCACCATACATCTCCAGAACGCTTTTCATCTTGTAAAACTGAACTCTGTGCTCTTTAAACGGTAACTCTCCCCACTTCCCCCTCCCTTCAGCCCCTGACAACCACTATCCTACTTTCTGTTTCTAGGCATCTAACTACTCTAGAACCTCATGTAAGCGGAATCATACAGTGTTTGTCCTTTTGTGACTGCCTTCTTTCATTTAGCATAACAACTTCAGGTTCATCCATGTTGTAGCCTGTGACCGAGTTTCCTTCCTTTTAAAGGCTGAATTAGATTCCATGGTGTGTGCAGACCACATTTTGTTTATCCATCCATCAGTGGACACCTGGGTTGCTTCTACCTCTTGGCTATTGTGAATAATGCTACGGTGAACATGAGTGTACAAATATTTGTTGGAAATTCTGCTTTCAATTTTTTTTAGATATATACCGGGAGTAGACTGCTAGATCATATAATAACTCTATTTCTAATTTTTTACAGACACAATCTTTTTAACACCTACATAATATTCCTCTATTAGTTTATCATTCCCCTATTGAAGAACACTAGTTTCTTGAACCATTTTCCCTGCAAAGTCTTTTTCTCCCATTTTCATTCAACAAACGTCCTCGTACACACTCCTTGCAAACAGGTGTATAGTTGACCCTTGAATATACGGTTCAGTAGTGTCAAGTACATCCACAATGTTATGCAACCATCACCATCCATCACGGGTTTGAACCACACAGGTCCACTTACACATTAATTTTTTCAGTCATTACTACATGATCGTGGTTGGTTAAATCCGACAACATGGAACCACATATAAGGAGAAATCATGTATATGCAAGGTGGTTTATAGGTTGGACATGAACTTTCGACTGTGCAGAGGGTCAGCCTCCCTAACCACCACATTGTTCAAGAGTCAATGTATTTTCTTATGAATATTCTTAATCATATTTTTAGCCATTTTTAAGCTCATTATCACAAGGAAATATGAAAAGATGCATGAGATTAAGTTAATAATAACTGCTTCCACCTCACTACCATCAATCCTATCCCCGTGAGGTAACTGGAACAACAGCCCGTTATGTTTCTTACATTAAAAAAAAAAATCTTAAACGTGTGCACATATACATGTCTATACATATATGTATGTGTATTCATTCACACACACACACACACACACACACACACACACACACACACACACATATATATAAATAAAAGCAATTACATGTATATAAGCAACTACATATAAATTATGTGGGGTTTTTTTGCTTGTTTGTCTTTTTTTTAGGGCCCATCGCATATGGAGGTTCCCAGGCTAGAGGTCAAATCTGAGCTACAGCTGCCGGCCTATACCACACCCAGAGCAACGCGGGATCTGAGCCACAACTGCGACCTACATCACAGCTCATGGTAATGCCAGATCCTTAACCCACTGAGCAAGGCCAGGGATCGAACCTGCATCCTCATGGATGGTAGTCAGATTCATTTCGGCTGAGCTATGGGAACGCCAGTACAATCATTCTTAAAAAGCTATCCTTTATCCATTGAATTGTTAGCTGTTATATATCATACTACCATAGATATAGACTATTTTTGAGTTTCTTCTGTGAAATGGGAATTAGATTAATGTAACGTTAAAGATGGAAGTGGTGTTCCATAGCAATGTCTCTGCTGTGGTCTATTTATGTGTCCCCCTCAAACTCGTATGTTCACAGACCTAACATCCAAGGGGATGGTATTAGGAGGTGGGGCCTCTGGGAGGTGATAGGTCATAAGGGCGGAGCCCTCATGAATGGGATTAGTGCCCTTATAACAGAGACCTCACAGAGCTCCCTCACGCCTCCCACCACGTAAGGCCATATCCTCCCTCGACCATGCTGGCCTCTGATCCCAGGCCTTCAGCCCAAATCATGGAGACTAATTTCTGTTATTTATGATTCTGTGGTGTTGTCACAGCAGCCCTAATGGACTAAGACAGCCTCTACGGTCCCATTCAGATTTGAGTATCTTTGTTAAGAAGCAGAAAATGAATCATGATCTGCAGAGGAGGGGGCAGTGAGACCCGAGCTGCAGAGGAAAGAGCAGGACACAGTCAGGGGACCCTTACGCCATGGAGCTTCATGTAGAGGCCGCAGGCATTGCACACGGGCTCGCCCTCGGCGTTGCGGCGCCACAGCGTGGTGGTGGTGGTCTGGCAGTTGGCGCAGGAGAGGCCCACTCGGCGGGAGGCGGACTGCAACACAGGAGACAGACCCTCAGGGCCAAGGGAAGGGCAGGGAGTGTATGTGCGTGGGTGGGGCTGCGTGACAGTCTGGGACCGGCTGCCACCAGATACCCACGCCTGGGACCTGAGCCTCCCCCATGCCCGGGAGAAAGGGCCAAGTTGTAGGAGACAGCGAATCTGACATTTCTAGCCACTTCCTCACATCAGGGAAAAGCGCGGCCAGCACTGGGCACTGTAGGCAAAACAGCTTCTCCTCAAACTGGAATTAGCCTGGGCTCGGGTGGGGGCTCGGGTGGGGGCTGAGGGACGACTGTACCCAGGGATTGTCAAAGACTGACCGCAAGAAAGGGAAGCACCAGTGTTTATCCCCCATTCCTCTCTCCCTAATACTCACCAGAGCAGTTCCTATTGGTCAGAATCAAAGTATACTAGAGAAGACCACAGACCCAGGAGCCAAAATCTCAGCTCCAAACTCTTCCTCAGCCGCAGGGCCCAGCACACCCCACTCAATTGCCCTGGTCTTTGGGTTTTATCAGTGGATCGACGACAAACAGGGTAAGTCACAATGCATAAAGGAAGAGTTAACCTTTCCCGTGGGGTGGACATGAACACAGGAGACACACCAAACAATGCTGGGTCGCTGGGTCAGGGAGCAGAAGGTCTGAATTCTGGTCCCCGAGGGGAGACTCAGGGCCTAAGTGACTGCGGGTGAGGCCATTATCTTCTCTGAGCCTCACCTTTTGGTCCACACAAGCAAGGGGCTAAATTAAATGGTCTGGGACATCCTTGCAGCCAAAGCTAACTCTGAAGGTATAAGAAATGACTTTCTTTTGCCACCTAATCCTTCAACCTGCACCTTCTTTGAAAGATGACTTGAAGCCCCCAAATTCAAAACCAGGGATTTCCCACCAGGCCGCAAAGCCGGAGCCGAGAGAAGGAAGACGCGAGTCTGCAGCCAGCTTACCAGGCGGCGCTGGGGCTTGATGAGGGGCCGGTTGATGCCGTTCATCTTGTGGTAGAGGCCGCAGGCGTTGCACAGGTAGTGGCCGGTCCCGTCCCGCCGCCATAGCGGGGTGGACATGGCCCCGCAGTTGACACACTCTCTGCCTTCCGAGAAGTCATCAAACATATCTACTGGGTGGGAAACGACACAGGGTTAGTTCCCTGCCCGTGCCTGGAAATCTCATGCTGGATCTAGAGGCCAAGGAAATCGTGAGCTGCCCTCACAAGGAGTGCAAGACGGAGCAGCCAGGCTCTTCCTCGCGCTGACTGAACCCTGGGGGATCGGCTCTTGGTGTCCTGGGAGGCGGGCGTGTGGCTCCCAGGCACGGCGGGGCTCCCCTGGTGTGTCTGGCAGAGACCACTAGCACCCGGATGCCTCTCCTTCAGAGCCCTGGCGTCTCACCTAACACTAAGTTCTACTCAAGGTCTTCTTTCTCTCTTTATTCCCTTTCAAAATTGAGGTTCTGTGGCTCTTTCCAACAGAAATACAATCAATATTTACTTTGGGAAAAAATTTTAAATGCTGAAATGTATAAAAAAATTACAGAAATCATGCATAACCCTGCAATTCAAAGATCACCATGTTATTAATATTTCCTTCTATTACATCCTTTGCAATACTTTATATATTAACATATTTTTGCCTTGAGGTCAAGCGACATCATTTTGAGCCTGTTTTTTCACTTCATACCAAATCATTTTCCCACGTTAGAAATTCTTCATAAATTCACTTTAGCGCAGTCTATTATCCCATCATACAACGTGCCCCCTTTATTATCACTAACTTTTACTTAGTTGTTACGCAGCTTTTTTCATTTTGTAAATTCTTCCCATTTTGTACACTCATCTCAGTATTCCTTAGGATGCTCCTCTAGACA
This sequence comes from Catagonus wagneri, assembly GCA_004024745.2. Lineage (NCBI taxonomy): Eukaryota > Metazoa > Chordata > Mammalia > Artiodactyla > Tayassuidae > Catagonus > Catagonus wagneri. Next base: position 7,232,599 of record PVHT021183556.1, read on the forward strand.
TAGAGTCACTGAGCCAAAGGGACTGCACTTTCTGAAAGTTCTTGAAATTTTCAAGCTTTGCTGCAAAAAAAGGCCGTACCTCTTTTTTCTCATTTCAACCTATCTGTATGGTATGTTGTGTCACAGTCTGGATATTTTTTCTTGCTTACCGGAACAGGAAATAAAGGTGCATATTATAAGCAACAAAGCCCGTCCAAGGCAACATAGTCCTCCTGCACACTCTCATACTTTTTTTTTTTTTGTCTTTTGGCCTTTTCTAGGGCCACACCTGTGGCATATGGAGGGTCCAACTGGAGCTGTAGCCACCGGCCTACGCCACAGCCACAGCAACATCAGAATCAAGCCATGTCTGCAACCTACACCACAGCTCATGGCAACACCAGATCTTTAACCCACTGAGCGAGCCCAGGGATCAAACCCACAACCTCACGGTTCCTAGTCAGATTCATTAACCACTGAGCCACGACGGAAACTCCTCTCATACTTAACTATTGAGAAATTTCACTCATGTCCATTTCAGCTGTCTTGCTGAGACAGGCTGGGCCCATTTTCTCATTGCCTATGATCTACATTAAGCCTGGCTTAGGACTTCCGGAAGTCTCTCTGACTTCATGTATAGTGCTTCCTATTTTGAAAATTTACTATCATTTCTAAATTTTCTGTCCCTAAATACAGCCACACGGGGATCCAGATGGTTCCTGCCCTCCTACCAGAGGCAAGAGTGTATTTTCCCCTCCTTAAGGGGGAGATTTGGTGGGGGAGGGTACAAGCTCTCCCTCCCTCAGGACCTAGCCCCCTTGCCCTGGAGTTTAAGGTCACACTTCTGCTGCTACTTCTGTGGCCCCGAAGCCTGCTCTAAGGGAACGTGGGCCAGAAAAGAGGATGGTGGGGGACCCTCCCCTCAACTCTGGGTACACAAACAGTCATTTGCACCTGCAAACAAGTAGCTGTGAGTCAACAGTGTGCAGGTGTGAGGGGCTGTTTGCTCAGGCTGGGGAGCTGAGCACACACCGGTCACAAGAGAGGCTATTTTTGCACCTGGGTCACACAGAGAACCCTCTAGCAAGGTCACCTGCCTTCAGAGCCGCACATGACATGCCAACTCCTGTTCTCAGCTTGCTTCCCCAAACCTGGGGGAGGAGTGGAGGGAACAACCTAGAGGCCACCCTCAAAGCCACCACTCCCACCTACACCAATGCCTCCGCCACACCCTCCCCCGGGACACTGCCCCACTCCCACTCCGTTGGCCCAGGGCTTCCAGTGAGGGGTGAGGTGGTGAGGGGACTGGACAGGCTGGGGGAGCTCACAAGAGGACCTCTGACCAAGAAGCGGGGCTGGCAATGTTGTTGGGTGCTTGCAACCAACACTAGATGGCACTACAGTCTCAAAACTGATATTGGCATTCCTGTCTAAATCTTGATGGAGGGCTTTTTACATCACCTCTCCAGTCCAAACAGAGCACAACCCAATTATTCTATTTCTTTTTAATCATGGAAAAATTTAAAGATATTCAAGAGTGGCCAGAATAGGAAAATGAACTCATTTAATCATCACTCAACTTCCAACAATTTGTGACCAATCATATCTACTTTCCCCCACTTGCCTCCATCCTGGATTTTTTTTTTTTAATCTCAGATATTCCATCTTTTCATTCATACGTATTTCAGCACATGCCTCTCACAGATAAAGATTCACACTCTTTTCCTTTTAAAGATAAACAAAGCAACTTCTTTCTGGTTCATCTAAAGAAGGCTGCACAGACAAAGATCTCTCAACCCACTCCTCTTTTTTGGAGGGGAGGGTCCCTTTCCTCCCCACACTCGTTGTTTCACATCAGGGGTTGAATCTCATTCCAGGAGCCTTCCTAGTAGTCCTGGTCTCCCTGCTGGATACTGGCCATTATGCTGCCTTGAGAATCCAACACGGAGGCTTGCCTTAAAAACTCCTTCTCATTTGCAGCACAGGATGGGTTACACAGTCAAGCAACTATTTGACAGACCCAGGGAAAGGCACTGGAGGTTGGCAAGTATGTCTCTGTCGCTGACAAACATTTACTTGAGCATCTGCTATATAAGCATTCCAGCAGAAGTTACAGGAGCTAAGAGGAAGCCTTACTCTTAGAATGCTGGTGACCTGTTAACCAAGTTGGGTATTCGGGTGGCAGAGACCTCTTGTTTAGGGTAGTAAGTACAGAAGTCTGACCCACATCAAAGAGTCAGGTGTTACGACAGCAACCAAAGGAAGGATGGGAAGGTCAAGGCCGTGCTTCCTAAAAGACCCCATCAGACACACCACGTCTCCCTAAAACTCACCACACCTCCAAATGGGCAGGCAGAATTTCCATATTTTCTACCAGAGAATCTTGTCATCCAACCCACTCAATGAAACATGACACAACTGTAAATGATTATGAGAATGACAACATATCAAGAGAGAAAAATGCAGCACACAAAACACCATATACACTGTGAGGGCAGCTGAGACCACCAGGAAGGAACTTCTATTAGGCTAATTGATTTATGTGGACTTTTCTTTTTAAAAACAGCATTCTGTAATTTCATAATTGCTTCATTTTAAAAATATGATTTAAAAAAATAAGAACAAAATAAAAAGTTTCCTTGATCACCTCAAGTAACTCCCAGGACACTGTGGGGGAAGGAACTGGTTTACTTTCATACATCTGACACATATATTTTCCTCCTTGGACTGAAGAAAGGAGAGAACGTTCAGACCCTGCAGCTGTAGCACTCTATCTAGAGGAAGCTGGAGGAGACAGGCTGCGAGCCCCATGCCAGCACTAACATCTGGCGGTGTGAACCTTGGGAACAACCATGTCATTAGAAAGGCACTGGGTGGAGGAGTTCCGTCGTGGCTCAGTGGTTAACGAATCCGACTAGGAACCATGAGGTTGTGGGTTCGATCCCTGGCCTTGCTCAGTGGGTTAAGGATCCGGCGTTGCCGTGAGCTGTGGTGTAGGTTGCAGATGAGGCTCAGATCCTGCGTTGCTGTGACTGTGGCGAAGGCCGGTGGCTACAGCTCCTGTTAGACCCCTAGCCTGGGAACCTCCATATGCAGCAGGTGCAGCCCTAGATAAGGCAAAAAGACAAAATAAAAAGGCACTGGGTGGAACTTCCCGAAGGCAAGTGGGCAGCAGCCTGAAGCCAGTTTCTCAGCCTGAGGTCTCATGAGGAAGGGCAGAGCAATGGCCTTGACTTAGGAAAGCCCCACCCACCCAGTGTAGGGCACCAAGCAGGAATTGGACCAACCACTTAGAAGGTAGTGGGAATCCAGCTCTTAGAAGTGGGTCAGTGTTACCCCACATTCAGAGGAAAGACCTGTAATAATAGTTGTAAAGTACTTTGCAAATAAGAGGAAAAACTCACAACAATGGCTGTAAAGTGCTTTGCAAACACCAAATGAGATAACAGCGAAGGGGTATTGTTAGGGTTGGAGGGCTGGGAGAGAGTGGGGAAGACCTAGGAGAAGCTTGGTGTGTGGATACTGGGGTGGGGGGTGCAGATAAAAAAGCCAGGAGATTTGGGAGTCTGACCTTTTCTCAGAACTGTAAACTGTGTATCACTCTCAGACCTGGCCCAGGACTCGGGCAGGGAGTGGACTTGAGGCAGGTCGACTGTAAATTTATGAAGCCTTGGAACCGCTGCACATGGGAAATACTAATTCACAACCATTTTAGCAAACAAAAGCACAAAATGAACCCTGCCCTCACCCCAAGAGCAGGGATCTAATGCCTTACTTCCATCTGTGCCCCTACTTACATTTTTTTTTTTTTTTGGTTTTCTTGCTTTTTAGGGCCCACACTTACAGCATATGGAAGTTCCCAGGCTAGGGGTCAAATCAGAGCTGTAGCTACCAGTCTATGCCACAGCCACGGCAACTCGGAATCCGAGCTGTGTGTGCAACCTACACTGTCTCACAGCAATGCCAGATCCTTTAACGCACTGATTGAGGCCAGGGTTCGAACCCACATCCTCATGGATACCAGTTGGGTTTGTATCCCACTGAGCCATGACAGGAACTCCTAAAAATTTTTTTTGAACAAACAAACCCAGCCTGATTTCTTTTGCAACCAATTTAGTCTGGATATTCCTAGGAATTAAGGCAAACTACTCCCACCCTAGTGCCTAGAAGAAAAAAATGTGTGCCAGGAGGTTGAGAGATCCCACCCTGACTTCCCCAGGGAGAAATGATGCAATCGCAGGCCGGGACCTGACCTCTCCGAACCAACTCCATCCATCTTGGGGAATTCACCCACTGCCGAGCAAGTCAGGGCTGGGAGGGGAAGCAGGGGAGGGAAAGAGGGGAAGTGGGAGAGAAGGCGGAGGACTCAGGCAGGGATGGGGGGACGACACCCACTGGGCACAGCCTGGCAGCTGCTTTGCCTCCCGCAGGCTGGAGAGAGCACAAGCTGATGGGTGCCACCACTCGTGTGCCAGCTCACTGGGTCAGTGCCACAGAGGTGCCTGTCGGGCCCTCCCTCCTCAGAGGGGCTTCCACTTGCTAGGGAAGCTGGGTCTTGGGCCAGAGCCTGGTTGGAGAGACCCTCCTTTCCTTCACCCTCATGCCGAGTCCATCTGGTATCCGTGTTGCTGGTGGGGCGCAGCAACCCAAACATGTGCCATGTGTCTGCTCTACCTGCCTTTGTAGCAAGAGCTGGACACAGAGATGTATTAGACAAAACTGGGGTAAAATCCTTGCCCAGACCTGTGGTCCAGCTGGGGATATACAACTCAAAACAAGTAATTACATTCAATGTGACAACTGCAATGGCGTCTGGGCTGCAGCGCTGGCCCCTACTCCCACCCGCACCTCCCAGCACCTCCCAAGCCAGAAACACAATGGAGAGCACCCATGCCACGGGCCGCAATTCAAGGCTGCAAATTGAGGCCAGAGGCAAAGAGGGGAGAGGCCTCTCAGAGACCTCCCGGAGCCAAAGGGGTTTCAGAACAAAGTCCCTGGCAACACCCCCAAGTCCCTTGCTGAACCCCAGTCCTGAGTCCCATCCAAAGTTCAGCAGATTGTGCCTGGACTTCCTGACAGGCTCTGTCCCCGGGGCTGGCGCCTGGGTCTAGGGCACAAGAAGCAAACAAACCCGAAGTTTGGGGGCAGCTCTGGAGCCTCTGGTCTTCTGGGCTTCGTCAGGCCCGCCTGACAGGCAGTCACGGAGGGGAGGGCTCAGTGCTGGCGGCTGGCAGGAGCAGAGCACCTATTTTGGAAGCTCCTGCTGAACAGGCACGGTTCCCGCCAGGCCAGAGGAGCTGCTCTATAAGCCCAGAAGAGAACGTGGGGCCCAAGTAGAGTCTCCACCACATCCCACCCATGGCCACGAGAGCCCAGGCAGCTTAGAAACTTACAAACAAGAAAACTGGGGAAAACAACATGAAACAGCACACTACATTTCTTAATAGCCACTGGGTAATATGAGAGACCTTTAAACTTTTCTCCAGGAGAACATTGTAATTATACTGGAAACAGATTTCCCACTACCACCACCCCCAACACACACGTGTGTGTGAGCACGTGCCCGCGCGCGCACACTCACACACACACAAAACATCAGCGTTCACCTAGGAGCCTGGATTTAGGTTTGAGGTAAGAGGTAAAGCAAGAGCCAGGTTAAAAAAACAAAAGACAAAGAAACAAAAATACTCTGGAAGGAAGGAACAAAAGCACCAAAAACAAGAAGCAAAGTAAGGAAAGAAAAAAAGAAAGAAAGGGAGGGAGGGAGGGAGGAAGTTGAAGAACAACCTCTTGCCTTGATAGACTGGAGGAAAGTATTTTCAGCATGTTGCCAAGAGTTAATCCCCCCTAATATGCCAGGAGAAATTACACATCCCACAGAGAAAGATGAGGGGAAGACTCGGCTGGGCCCCGCCTTCAGTGCCCTGTCACTGAAGGAGCTGCAGGGAGAGTCAAGCCTCTGCCTTCCATCCTGTCGCTCCTCCCATGAAGATCTGCAAGCACCCAAGTATCTAACACATTCCTATCCAGGCTTTGTTCACAGCAGTGGCAGAGGAGGAGGGTGCCCCAAAAAAGGAATGTTAATGGGGTTCAGAGAAGTTAGGTCTTGACTAGGAAATAGCAGAGCTGGGATTTCAGCCCAGACTGACTAGCTAGCCTCTTAGCCGCAGGACCAGCAACACACAGCTCCTGCCAGCAGACCTTCCTGTCAGGGACCCCAATCCTTTCCCCAGCAGCAAACAAGGTCAATACGCACAGTTTGAAAACCAGTACATGAAAGACAGTCTAGCGTCACGACAGGAGAAGTTAGCCACGAGGACCATAAGCAGCCCAGGCTCAGCATATACTCTGTTGACCCAGCTCATCTGATCACAGAAGCAGCTCGAGGCACATCTGTTTCAATGCCCTTCATCCAGCACACCGGCTAGGGAGCTGCCTCCCAGCCTTCCTCTCTGTGGCCTTCAAGAAGAGGAATACAATTACCACATGAAGATTTCCCCACGATCCGGAGGGTCATTCATGAGTCCAGGAGGAATGTCTTGGTGCTTTTGACCCTCGGTATTGATGGCATCCTGAGCCTTCTGCATTGTGCAAAGTCAAGTCCATAAAGGATACTAACTCCTGTATGGCTACTAAAAGTTCTTGGGAATTCCTGCTGTGGCGCAGCAGAAATGAACCCAACTAGTATCCATGAGGATTTGGGTTCGATCCCCGGCCTTGCTCAGTTGTTATGAGCTGTGGTGGTGGAGGTCACAGCCACGGCTCAGATCTAGCATTGCTGTGGCTATGGTGTAGGCCGGCAGCTGCAGCTGTGATTCGAACCCTAGCCTGGGAACTTCCATATGCTGCAGTTGTGGCCTTAAAAAGCAAAAAAATATAAAGAATTAAAAAAAAAAAAAAGGTTCTACAGTGTTAGGTTCTGGGAATATGACTTGGCTGGCTGGATCTGGAAGTTAATCACCACAGACTCCTGGATGGAGAGGGTCACTGTGGCACCTTCCCACCTGTGACCCGTGGGAGCGGAGACCACCTTCAAAGGGACAAATGAACAAAGCAAAGGAGGGAACACTCAACAATGGTGCTGTCATTTGATTTCTATTTTAAAACTCTCCTAAATCAATACGCTGCCCTTCTAACAAGAAATGTTTTTACAAACACTGTTTTGCCCAGCAATCTCCTCGGCCCCTGCCCCCACCCCCTCCTGCCCATTAACCCCTAATGAGTGAGCTATCTGGAGTCCTCCCCAGGGGCTGGAGAAAAAGCCTGTGGATGTGAGTGAAGACTAGCCAGCCTGTGAGAGCCTGGGTCTCTACAGGCTGCTGCATCCAGCAGACACCATGGCCTGCAGCACGCATCCTCTTAAACCTGGAACCAACACTCTCTTCTTCTTCATCATCATCATCATCCAGAATGGGGACACTTCTAAGGGAAAAGTACTTATTACTAATTATTCTGGGACAATAGACTTAAAATCAGATGTATGGCCACTCCTGATGGAATTCTAGGCAGGAGTCCTACAGTCCTGCCTCACTCACTCCTGCTTTGGTCCCCTGCTCCCCAGTGTCACCACTTCCCAGACAAGGTACATACACAATGCAAGGAAAGGATGCAAAAATTACTCTAAATGCTGAGTTTTCTAGTTGGCCACTGACTGGTTCAGGCTGGGTTTGGCCCCTGGCTCAGCTATAGCCACGGGAACCCCAACTAGGCATCAGCAATGGAAATAATTTGCTACTTCCTGGACTCCGAGTACTGGCAAAAACCCTACTCTTCCTTCTCCAGACCTGCTAAGCTCTGAACAGCTCCCCATCATTGGTTCCCCACCCCTGACCCCGTACCAGCTCTAAGGCTCCCGAAGGCAGGGCACGCAGACTTGAAAGCTAGAAGAGATGTTGGGGCGATTCCGTGAAAATTCAGTTATAGAAACCAAGGTCCAGAGATGGTGAGTGACTCACCTAAACTTCTAGAACATTTCGTGACCTGATCTTTGCCCTCCTCAGCACCACGCTGCTCTCAGGCTGAATCATTCCATCTATAGTGCTCAGCACAAAACAGAAACTCAGTGCATTTTGACTGATGGGATTTCAACAAAACCCAATGCCCTAGAGCATCTGATAGGCAGCAGGCATTCCAGGAGGATGGAGTAAAATCTGTAGGATCTGGTCCTGGCCCACTTGACTGCCTGGCCACTGAGATGCACATTCCTGGACGCACATAATAATTCAGCTGAGAGGATTATCTACGCACATACATATATAATACGTGTATATACAATAATATATACAGTTGGATGGGTGGATGTGGAAAAGTACTCTGTGATACATTAAAAATCAGCCCATTCTTTTTTTTTTTTTTCATGGACGCATTCATGGCATACGGAAGTTCCCCCAGCCAGGGACGGAATCTGAGCCACATCTTCAACCTCCATCACAGCTACAGCAATGCCAGATCCTTTAACCTGCTGTGCTGGGAATCGAACTGGCACCTCTGCAGCAAACCAAGCCACTGCAGTTCGATTCTTTTTTTTTTTTTCTTGGCTTTTGTCTATTTAGGGCCAAACCCATGGTGTATGGAGATTCCCAGGCTAGGGCTGAATCGGAGCTGTAGCTGCTGGCCTACACCACAGCCACGGCAACACAGGATCCGGGCCATGTCTGTGACCCACACCACAGCTCACGGCAATGCCAGATCCTTAACCCACTGGGCAAAGCCAGGGATCAAAGTCCCCTCCTCATTAATCCGGTTCATTTATCACTGAGCCATGACGGGAACTCCTGTAGTCACATTCTTAACCTAGTGTGCCACAGCAGAAACTCCCAAAGACCAGCCTTGCTAGTGATGAATAATTCATCAGAATACATCAAAAGGACCCCCCTTCCCACCAAAGAGAGAGATAAGAAAAGAGAAATATTTATTTTTAAGATGTTCATGACAAAACCACTGGAAACAACCCAAATATCCACTAGTTGGGGAATTAGTAAGAAAACTAAGTTGCAGAAAAAAAAAAAAAAGAAAAAGATATGAAAATTTGAGTTGAATTTTTAGAATGACAATTATATAGACTATATTAAGGTTTTCTCTTCCTGTAATACAGTTAAAGTTTATTAAATAAGCAGTTAATTAAGTATCTCTGCACCTGGGGAACAGCCTTGGAGGCAGAGGGAAGAGCAGTGCAAAAGCCCTGAGCTCGGGGCAAAGGACAGTTAAAAATAACATACTACTTTCACGTTCTGTGAAAGAAGCCAGTCACAAAAGACCATTGAGTGTGTGGCTACATTTATATGAAATGTCCAGAATGGGCAAATTCAGAGACAGAAAGTAGATTAATGGTTGCCAGGGGCTGGGGGAGAGGGAGTGGGAGTGACTGATAATAGATACAGGGTTCTTCTTAGAGTGATGAAAATATTCTAAATTTGATTATGGGATAGATGCACAATGCCGAGAATATACTAAAATCCACTGAATTGCACACTTCAAATGAGTGAACTTACAGAATATAAGTCACATATTAATAAGGCTGTCACAAAATAATGAATACAATTTTAACAAGCCTCTCTGGGAGTTCCCGTTGTGGCTCAGCAGGTTATGAACCCAACTAGCCTCTATGAGGATGGGTTCGATCCCTGACCTCCCTCAGTGGGTTAAGTTAAAGGTCCCACACAGGCTGTAGGCTATAGGCTGGCAGCTGCAGTTCCAATTAGACTCCTAGCCTGAGATCTTCCATATGCCACAGGTGCGGCCCTAAAAAGCAGGAAAAAAAAAAGAAATGAAAACTAAAAATCTCCCTGCCTAGGAGTAGGACGAGTGGAGAAGCCTACCTCATTTCTGTAGTTTCCTGGGGTCCTCGCACTCAGCGACAAGATGCCTTCTACCCCGTATGCCTGGTGCTGCACCCCCCCACTCAAGGGGGGGCCCAGGTATCCCCAATGGTGCCGACCATTCCTGCCACCCCACAGAAGGAAAGAGGAAGGTTCTTTCCAAAGGGGGCAGGACCAGCCAATGTGGGGCCAATGTGTGGATGTCCAAGACAGGCTAACCAAAAGCTGCCTGCCAATCTCACTGTGGACAAAGCCCGGCACTAGTCCTGGCTCTTCTGGGTTGAGGCCTCCCACCAGACTGCCTCGGTCACCTAAGTGTGCCCTGGGGGGACATAAGCAGCCCGGACACTGATGGAGAGCACAACACCATACTGCCTGCGGGGGAGATTGGGGGCACCAGGACAGCATCTCACCAAAAGTGCATTTGATCTAGAAATTCTGCTTCCAGGAATTCATCCCGCAATTGCATAGGCATTTGTATAAAATGGCTCACATACAATGGATAGTTCAGGTGGTTATTTTTTTTTCTGTAATAGCAGAGGATTGGAAAAACAACTTAGGTTGGCCAATACAGAACTACTATTAACTCGAGTAGAATTCATTGCATAGTCATAAAGAGTAAGTATGAATTAAAAGTATGAATTAACCATTGGCAATTTTTCATGAACCTATAAGTATTTAAATAAAGTTTTGAAAAAGCTTTAAAAAGAGTAAAAATCTTTTAGATACGGATATGGAAATCCACCCCCCCCCCCAAATATGCTGTGAAAGATACAGAACAGGGCATATAACACTCTTTTAAAAAAGACGGGGAGGAAGTTCGCTTGTGGCACTGTGGGTTAAGGATCCGGCGTTGCTGAAGCTGTGGCACAGGTCACAACTGCAACTTGGGTTCGATCCCTGGCCAAGGAACTTTCACGTGCCCATGTTGCAGGTGCAGCCAAAAATTAAAAAAATTAAAAATAAATTAAAAAGTGGAGAAGAGACTATACACAGACTTGTTTGTGTGCACAGTAAATATCTCTAGGAGGACAGATAAGAAACTGGTAACATTGACAGCTTCTGGGGGAGACTGTAACCTGTACCCTTCCTGGGATACTTTTCACTGCTCTTGTGAACATTTCTAATACCGAGCTACATTAATTTATTTCCTAATTGAAAAAAAAATAACTCTTTTATAGGTTCAATAAAATAAATTAACATGCCCTGACTAGCATCACTGCTGTTTCACGTAGTAATAGTTTTAATTTAGAGCAGGGAAGATTCCATTTTCAGATTTCCTACAAAGCAGGTTCTCAGTTTCTCATAGCACCTGAGTTCCTGTTGCAAGGGGCCCCCAGTTCAGACTTTTCAGGCAGGCTCAGGCCCTGTCCCCCAGTGGTTCTGGCTTGGTTTCTAACGCTTCATGACAGCCACGCACACTGCCTCTTTAGACCCTGTTCCCCTAATTAATTAGGAAGATGGAGAGGGAGCCACAGCCAGGCCTTTTACCAGGGCCATTGGAGGAGACTTATACCAAGGCAGTCTGGGCCCGTTTGACTCTGCAACTCCTCTCCAACTTGTGACAAGCTGGCAGGATGGAAAGGAAATACTGAACAAATTGCTAGACCAGCTCCCTCAGGGATCAAGACAATGGGTCTGGAGGGAAAAGTCCTTTCCTTCCAGCCCAGGGGCTGTCAAAAGGAAACTGCTTCCCTTTCACCTCCTGGAATGGCAGCAGCCAGCCAGCCAGCCGGGGAGATTTATGGAGATATAATGTGACCTCTTTATTGCTCTGAATGCTAGGGGGGCGTTTCAAGAGAGATTTACGCCTTTTAGAAGGGGAGGGGAGCCAAGGTGCGGAAATGTATACTTGGGACTGTTTTCCTCTCTGGGGGCTTCTTAGGGATTATTTAATCAAACCAAGGTTAAACTAATCACCAGCACTTTATATCTTCTTTTCTGCTAATCCACTTACCGTGCAAGCTTTTTGCATGAAATGTGGATTCTATGGAGAGTCAGGAGGGCTCTGTTTAGCTTTGGGTTAACATAAAACAAAACAAGAAAAATAAGGATGAAGATCACTTAATGCGGGACCAGGGGACTGTGTCTCTTCCAGCCATGGACATATTCTCCCTGCCTATGCCTCGGATCTTCTTTGTAAAATGAGGGTGTTAGACAGCAGGTCTAGGTCCTTCCTCATGTGAAAATTATCCAAACGAATATCAGACCAAATGTACAAATTACTCTGCACTAGTGATTTGTCTGTCAATTTTTTTTTTTTTTTTTTTAAGCTGCAGACCCCTTTCCTCAAAGGAAAAAAATTTTCTTTTTGGTGTTTTTAGGGCTGCACCCATGGCATATGGAAGTTCTCAGGCTAGGGGTCAAATCTGAGTTGTAGCTGCCGGCCTTCACCACAGCCACAGCAAACCCCAGATCTGAGTCTGTGACGTATACCACGGCTCATGTCAACACCTGATGCTTAATCCACTGAGCAAAGCCAGGGCTCGAACTTGCAACCTCATGGATACTAGTCGGGTTCTTAAGCTGCTGAGTCATAATGGGAACTCCCAAAGAAAATTTTATTTAGGAAGCCTGACATGAAAAGACAGAGAAGTGCTGCTGACTGGGTGAAAGAATGACCCACTCTCTTCCCCAATTCCCCTCTACACAGCTATAGCCGCACACTGTGGCCTTGAGGAAGGTCCTCCAACCACTAGAGGGCAGCTGTGCTGCTGAGTGTTATTCGGGCCTCTCTACCAGTAATGTGAATAGGATCTATCCACTGCTTCATTCTCATAAGTACATTTACCAAACTTAAAGGCTGGGAGCAATGAGAATGAACTCCAGAAGTTCTCAGCGGCCCAAATGTTCACCAACAGTGATTTTATCTCTCTTGCTCTGGTCTATGCCACTGAAAAATGAAATATTTGGAAAAGATTTCTAGCTCTCTTCTTTTGGAATTATCTAACTGGGCACTACATTGCAATAACTCATCATTTATATACATACATACATATATATATATATATATATATATGTATGTATGTATGTATTTACCTCCCCCTAATTTATGCTTAAATTTTATCAATCATAATTGCTATAAGAATTCAAATAGTACAGAAAGATGTCACATGAAAAATAAAAGTCTCCACCATTACGATTATCCTGCTCCCCTGAGGCAATGGTGGCTAACAATTTTTCTAGTTCCAGACATTTTCTATTTATTAATTATAATTTTTATTTTTAGAAATTTAGAAACTATAGAAAAAGTACGAAAAGCAGTATAAAACTCCTTTTATTCCCTATTACCACCTCTTATCCAACCACTATTTTGAATTTCATGAATATTTTCCCAATTCATTTGTATTCTCTTACATATATATGCACCTCTAAACATTCTGTATTAAATTAAAATTTTAATTTACATGACATGAATGCCTTCACACTATACATAAGGTTTACAAATTTACTTTTTTTTTTTTGGCTTTTTGTCTTTTGAGGGACACACCTGTGGCATGTGGAGGTTCCTAGGCTAGGGGTCTAATTGGAGCTTTTGCTGCCAGCCTACGCCAGAGCCATAGCAATGCCAGATCCAAGCCGTGTCTGCGAGCTATATCACAGCTCACCGCAATGCCAGATCCTTAACCCACTGAGCTAGGCCAGGGATCGAACCCGCAACCTCATGGTTCCTAGTCGGATTCATTTCTGCTGCGCCACGATGGGAACTCCTACAAATTTACTTTTTAAAAACAAAAATATTTCAAAAATTGAGAAAAAAGATTAAAACACCCCTGAAGCAACTACTAGCTTTGTTAAAGCTAACATTTTACCATATTTGCTTCAACTTTTTAAAGAGATAAACATTGCAGATACAGTTGATTCCTATATATCCAACCCATCATCCTAGTTTTCTCCTCCCCTCTATCTTGAATTGATGCTTATGATTCATATGAATGCTTTTTACTTTTATCATAAATGTGCATACGTTTTCAAAAATAATACATATTATTTTTGCATGTTTTAAACTTCTGATATTTGTATCCTTTTGTAGGTTTTATTTTTGCCTATTAATATGTTACTGGGGTTTAATTATGTTGATACATGTGGAGCTATTTTATCTGAGTTGTTTTATAGTTTTCCATTATATTAACATTTCATAATTAATCTGTTCATTTCCTTACTAATGTATATTCAGGTTGTTTTAAATTTCTGCTGTAATAAATGCTGCAGTGGACATCCTTACATATATCTCTAGGATATATTAGGCATGTTATAGACATGTTCAAAAATATGTTAAAAAACACTTATGTTTGGTTTTGGTTCTGCTTAACAATGTGCCAGTTCTTGTGAGATTACCCAGTAAAAAACAAACCCAGAATCTTGGTGGCTTACTATATGAAAGCTTTACTTTTGCTGTGCCATTACATAACAGCTACAAGTTGGCTGAAGTTCTGTTAGGTGCGTGCGCTTCACTCTGGGATCCAGACTGAAGGTGCAACGCCTATCTGGGTCATGCCAGCCTTTTGGTGGGGGCAAAAAGTGAGGTCAGAACCACATAATGTCTCTTAAAGACTGTCCTTGGCAGTTGCACAAGTGACTCTAGTCACATGTCATTGATCAAAGCAAGTCTCACCGGTAGGTATATGCTGTCAGGATGGGGGTATGATCCTCCCCCAGGAAGGGGAACCTGGAAGAACGGTGCCATCCACCCTAAACACAAATAAGATCATATCATAAGACCCTTCTGCAGCTTAGTTTCTTTACGGAAGCACATGTATTTGGATATTTTCCCATATTAGTACAGATCCATCTCACTCTTTTAAGAGAATTTATTGTTTTACACTGTAAAGGTACAGAACGTTTATATTCTAATCCATAATTCCCACAGTTGTTTAGTTGTACTTTGATATTTGAAAGTATCCACTGCTTAATGCCAGCCTTTTTTATACCATATCTTCCCCATTCCTAATGCCTTGGCTGTATTTCAGAAAGTAATTTTTCACCACTACACATAGCAGGGCTGTAATGGACATCGTTGCATTAATTTCTGTGCCAGTACCTGTTTATTTTCATTTTTTTTTTATTTCTGATAGGACAATTTCTCCCTTCTTATGTCTTCTTTATAAAAATTATATTGGCTACTCTTGCAAAATAACTTTTCCATGTGAATTTTATAATCAGCTTGACAAGTTACGTTTAAGAAATCCTGCTGGGATGTTTCCTGGATTAAATTTATAGATTTGTTTGGGGGTGTTTGGAAGAAAGAATAATGCTAAGTTTTCCAATCCAAGAACTTAGTATCTTTTCCCATTTATTCACATATTCTTTTGTTTTTATTTTATTTTATTTTTTCCCGTCTTTTGTCGTTTTAGGGCCGCACCCGCAGCATATGGAGGTTCCCAGGCTAGGGGTCTAATCGGAGCTGTAGCCGCTGGTCTACACCACAGCCACAGCAACGAGGGATCCGAGCCGCACCTGCGACCTACACCACAGCTCACGGCAATGCCGGATCCTTAACCCACTGAGCAAGGCCTGGGACTGAACCCGCAACCTCACGGTTCCTAGTCGGATTCATTAACCACTGTGCCATGACGGGAACTCTCACATCTTCTTTTATGTCTTCAAGTTTTAGAGCTTTCTCCACAGTGATCTTACATACTTGTTTATCAAAGTTGACCACTCTTCGTCTGCAAATAATGAAAATATTGCCTCTTCCTTTCCAATTTCATTTATTTTATTACCAGGTAAATTTACACTGGCTGGAGAGCTGAGAGGCATGGGCAAGTTCTCAAAGTCTTTCCCTCGATGTGGTTTGATTTCCATCATATTGGAAAGTATTTCTGTAGCTGGAGGAATGAGTTTTTTCCTAAGTTTTCACTGGAGATGAAATTTTTACTTTATTTTGAGGTTTCTTCTCACATCTTATCACCTGCTCCTCCTCTTCCCATCACTAGCCTTTCTAGACTAACCTGAAGCTTCCATGGGTCTATTAGGCATTGATCTTGAATAACCTATTTTTATCCTTGTCTTATAGAGTGTCGTTTAGATTCTTGGTATTATTTCATTCTTTTTTCCCAAACTATATTTTGTTTCTAAACCAAGTTCCTAAACCAAGTTCCTGGATATCAGGGTATATTTTATACCTTGTTTATTGGATTAGTTTTATTTTCTTTCTCGTATTTTTTCACTCTTATCTCAGAACTCCGTGGACAAGCAAACATTCACAAATTACATATAAAGAAGTGGAGGTTCTCGGCACTGGGGGCCACGCAGAGCCCAGCTCTCAGCCTCTCTCTCTCCTCTTGAAGCACAGCAGCTGAATCCCAGTACTCCTGGAGCACATTTGATGACAACGGTCTGGTAGTTCAATCCATCCTTTTACAACTTTCACATACTTGGTGGACATCTCAGGAAAAGTGTGACGCTGCTGTAGAACAGAAATCTGATCGAATAAATTCAGGGGGGAGGGTATTACCTGCTCTTACACTCATACTACTTATACCTCTGGGGAGACAAATAGAAAGCTGAGTTGGGGAGAGGATTTTTACAGTGTCCTCTCTACCTGCTAAGATTTTACATTGTTTTTCTTTTTTTTTTTTTTGCCTTTTTGCCTTATCTAGGGCCGCACCCACGGCATATGGAGGTTCCCAGGCTAGGGGTCTAACAGGAGCTGTAGCTGCCGGCCTTCGCCACAGCCACAGCAACGCGGGATCCGAGCCGCGTCTGCAACCTACACCACAGCTCACTGCAACGCAGGATCCTTAACCCACTGAGCAAGGCCAGGGATCGAACCCGCAACCTCATGGTTCCTAGTCGGATTCGTTAACCACTGAGCCACGATGGGAACTCCTGTTTTCATTTTTAATTGTGGTGAAATACACATGAATGAAAATTACCATTAACCATTTTCAAGTGTACAATGCAGTTAAGTATATTCATATTACAACCAACCTCTAGAACTATTTCCGTCTTGCTAAACTGAAACTCTGTACATTAAACAACTGCTCTCTCATGTAAGTTGAATCATGCAGTGTTTTTTGGGGGCTGGCTTCTCTCACTCAGCATAATGTTCTCGAGGTTCACCCACACTGTAGCCCGTGTCAGAAGCTCCACGTAGTGTACATATGCCAAGTTCTCTTCATTCACTCATCTATCTTTGGACACTTGAGCTGCTTCCAACTTTCGGCCACTGTGTCTCTCCCTTTTTTTTTCCTGTCTTTTTAGGGCCGCACCCAGAGCATATGGAGGTTCTCAGGCTAGGGGTCTAATCGGAGCTGTAGCCGCCGGCCTTCGCCACAGCCACAGCCACAGCCACAGCCACAGCAACGCAGGATCCAAGGTGCATCTGTGACCTGCACCACAGCTCACGGCAATGCTGGCTTCTTAACCCACTGAGTGAGGCCAGGGATCGAACCTCCGTCCTCATGGATACTAGTCAGATTCGTTTCCCCTGAGCCATGACAAGAACTCCCTCTCCCTTCTAAATTAATAATGTATTCACCTTTACCAAAAGCCCTGAAAATCAGGAACAAATGCAGAGCTGTGCACTACTGACTGGCCAAATAAATCAGGGCGATCTTGACCACTACAACTCCTCTTTGCTGACCCAACTGGGGAGATTCCTCATGGCAGGGCCTTCCTAAAACTCTTTCTTCCAGAAAGAAATCAGAGTCGCAAAAGCTCAGAAAAGCCAGGACAAAAGGAAAACCTTGTGGCAGCAAGATCCCGAGGGAAGGAAGATTGCCAAGGAGCCCAGCCTCGAAAGAGCCGATCGGACACGTGTGGTGCCTCAAGCACACACAATTCCCTGCAACAGGAGGCTGTGCGCCAGCCGAGCAGGTGACCTAGGGACAGGAAGGGCCCAGGAAGTCAGGCTGGCCTGAGCATCCTGCATCCTTGGTTCCTTCACCTGCCAGTGGATTCCACAACTCCTGCCCTCAGGACAGTTATTGGGGATAAATAATAAAACAATGCCAGGGTAGTGCAGTGAACACCAGAGGCTCTGAGGGTCTACTGGGCCTCGAAGCCACTACCAAATATCACAACTTCTTCCACACTGCTCATCAGCTGGGCAGGCTGGACATGGCCAAGGACAGGGACCCAGGCTTCATCTTTCTCCTTACTGCCTGGGCCTCTGCCCACCCAGCTGTTGTCCTCAGACCCTAAGGGAAGAGCCAGACAAAGGCCCAAGCTCCTGACAGTATCTTCATGTATTTCCCTTTTTTCTTCTTTTTTGGCTGCCCCATGTCATATGTAGTTCCCAGGCCAACAATCAGATCCAAGCTGCAGCTGCGACCTAAGCTGCAGCTGTGGCAACATTGAATCCCTAACCCACTGTGCTGGGCTGGGGACTGAACCTGTGTCCCAACACTTCCAAGACACCACTGATCCCACTGTGCCACAGCCGGAGCTCCACATGTTTCTATTTTCCCTTTCTATTCCTATCTGTGGTAGAGTCATTAAAATCCTCCCCTCCACACCCCACGTCTTCACCCTCACTGACTCTCAGATGCAAAGGCCCACAGATATGCAGTGTCTGGTTCCAATTTATTCACTTTCTATGAAAAAATCAGAGGCCGAGGAAAGCTCATATGGATGACAGTTTCCACCAATATACCTTAAAAATTGCCTGATCACCTCCTCCAAGAACACCAAGCTGTCATCACTCCTGCAGTAGGCAGAGACTCCAGCCCCCAAACCAGTCAGAGGTAGGAATCAGGAAGGTGCATATATTGGGTTAAATAAATCTTTTTAAAAAGCTAACATGCAACCTCCTTTTCTTTATATTCTTCTCCAAACCGGCTGAGAATCCAGCAGCCACCATGGGATAACATGCATTTTGGGGCAGAAATCCATCACGCAGGCGACCTGCCCCCCGCTTCCCCGCAAATGCAGTTCAGCACCATGATAACCCATCCAAGTAACACTGGATCTGGTCCCTAGGAGACTCTCCTGAGGCAACCTGAGGTGGAAGGGGGTCTCAGGTTCCCAGAGACAGATGCTGCCCTGGTCTTTTCAGGACACACACCCTCCACAGCTGCAACACACAACCGTTCTTTCTTCCTGAGTGCAGCCCAGGTGCTTTCTTCGTTTTTTCCTTCTGTTCAGATCCTTCTGGAGGCAGAAAACTGACTCTAACTTCCTTGGAAGGATTCTTAAAATATTCTAAAGCTATGACAAAAGTCATGCTTCAAGTATCTACAACCCCAGTTAGCCTCTAGTTATGTAAATGTGCCTCCATAGGTAGAAAAAATGATAGACATTAAGTTGGATATAGGGTCTATGTCCCTAATGTAGACTAATTAGTATTAACTGAGAAAGAATGTGACTTCCCTTTTTTTTTTTTGGTCTTTTAAGGGCAGTACCTGTGGCATATGGAAATTCCCAGGCTAGGGATCAAATCGGAGCTACAGCTGCCGGTCTACACCACAGCCACAGCAACTTGTGATCCGAGCCACATCTGTGACCCACACCACAGCTCATGGCCATGCTGGATCCTTAACCCACTGAGCAAGGCCAGGGAGCAAACCCACATATCCTCATGGATACTAGTTGGGTTTGTTACAGCTGCGCCACGATGGGAACTCTAGAAGGCAACTTCTAACAAATACAAAACCCTCATTTAATTCACTTGGCAGCCTAACCTTTCATTAGTGGAAGTGAAAAATCCTATTTGAAATAATTTCTGCTTAAATAACAGCAGTGAACATTTACTCACAGGTGACTAATGACTAACACTTAAGAATACTTACTGGTTAAGTGTTATGTTTTTTAAACATTATTCCTATTACGATAGCCCTATGAAGTGGCTTCTATTCAATTTTATGGGTGTAAAAACTGGGGACCCTTGCAACAGGTAATTAATCGGGCTGGAACTTTAAATCAGGTGTCTGACTGCAGACCCACTCCCTTAACTGTAAGTTTCTTCTACTTCTCCTTTATCAGCTGCCAAATAGCAGACAGATGGAGGTCCCAACAAGAAGTATAAGCAAGAATTCTGAACATGAGGAGAAAAAGTCTGGCTAAGTGGGCTCTGCCTTCACCATGAACAGCTGGTTAGATGGTGCCTTTGGCCAGCTCTCTCTGCCCCCCCATCCGTCCTCCTGGTCCTTCGCCCCACTCCCCCACCCCCTGCCCTTTCTGCTTTGTCTTGGGAAAAGGGTCCCCTTTATTAATACCATTCCCAGAGGTGTGTTTACACAGCGCAGGAAACTTAATATCAACATTCCCTGAAGGAGAGTGTCTTGTCACTTCTGTGAAGCACTTCAGGCAGGCAGAGACCAGCCTCCCCAATCAACAGGCACTTACACCCTTTAAACAGAGTCTGACAGGAGAGTTTGTTTCTACAGAGAATCTTTGAGTTCCTGAGCCGTTTGTTATGATGAGGTTGAGAGACGGGCACCCATATACACAAAGCTCTCCCTGGTGCCTTAAGAGGCTCTCTAGGAAGGATCTCAAGGAATCCATTCATGTGAGGAGGACGGAAAACAGTAGATTCAGGTCCCGGACGGGCTGGAAAGGAAAAACTCGAGCGAAATTCTTCAAGGCTCTATGAACCAGCAGTGGGAGGTCGTAAGGGATCTGGATCCCCGTTCTGGCTCCAGCGCCAGAACTCTGACAGGATAGGAAGACTTTGGGGGCCTTAGGAACCCGTGGGGCACCCAGCAGAGCATCGCAGGACCAAGGAATGAGCTCAGGTGGACCGTACAAGGTGAAGATGAGGGCACCCAGTGGTCGCTTGGCTCTCCTGTCAGGCACCTGCTCCCCGTTACCCCCCCCCACGGCCATCAGAGGCCAGCGCTGCAGGACACTCTGTCCACCCCCCACCCCGCCCATGCACTCTCCCGACCACCCTGAGGACTCTCTCCTGTTCTCAAAGCTTCAAACAGGCTAAGGATCCTAGAATCGAGCCCAGGCCACCCGCCTCCTAGACATCCCACCTGCATGTCCCTCCCCAGGGCCTCAGACCCACCCTGTCAGTATGTTGGTCCCTCCCTTAGGTGACGTGGATCCTTGTTCTTACCTTTGCAAATACATCACCGGAGTTTTATTTTTTTATTTATGGAGTTCTATCTATTTAAAAGAATTTTTATTTTCACTATTTTACTGCAGTAATTTATTTTTGTCTTTTTAGGGCTGCACCCACAGCATATGAAAGTACCCAGGCTAGGAGTCAAATCGGAGCCACAGCAAGGCCAGATCCGAGCCATGCCTGCGACCTACACCACAGCTCATGGCAATGCTGGATCCTTAACCACACTGAGCAAGGCCAGGGATCGAACCTGCATCCTCTCATGGATATCAGTTAGGTTTGTTACCGCTAAGCCACAACAGGAACTCCCTGCTTTTTAATTAATTAATTTACTTTAGGGCTACACCTGAGCCATATGGAAGTTCCCAGGCTAGGGGTCGAATCACGCTCTTCCCTGCATAGACAACGGCAAATCTGCCCTCTAGAGTCAAGGGCTAAGCTCAGAAGCTCCCATCATCCTGGCCTTGCGATCAAAGACCAAGACTCCCCAAACCTAAGCACTGAAACCTGAGCAACTCTCCAGAATATAGTAGAATTTTCTCTTTTCTCCACGGGAAAGCACACAAGAGCCTCCCGGTGCCTGCCTGATGCCCTCCCTGGAGTGCCATTTATTTCCAGGCTGTCCCAGCTGTTGGAGGCTGCCAAGCAGAGGGGAAAGGAATTAATCTGATTCCCCAGGCCTTAAATGGGAACACGGGGTGAAAAATTCTATGCAACAATTTACTCAACTCCCTATTCAAAAGTTCCTGCAGACCTTTTCAATTCAGCAAACTATTGGGGGAAAAGGGTAGGAGTTCCTTACAGGGAAGTGGACTCCCAGAGAAGGGAGGAAATGCCATTGGTTGGTCCATGTGACAGGTGAGTGACATGAGGCCTCAGATCCAGGATTCCTGCCTCGACCCAGTGCCCCACTGGCTACCATGAGTCTGCTCTTTCTCACCCCCACCCCCAGGGGCAGATTCTCAGCTAGGCGGGGGAGGGGCTACATAGTGGAAGTTCAGCAAACTCGGGAGGCCATCTCTGGGTGTGTGGCTACAGGATGACCACCCCCAGCCCACCTAAACCGGGGGCCAAGAGATGCATGCCTGACACACACCTCCCACAACTCTTCCTCCTCAAACCATGGCTGCAGGAACTCAAGAGAAAGAACATGACCACCATCTTAACCCATGTGATCTCTTTCCTTCCATGTCCTTTGCCAGGACTCACTCACCATCCAGGCTAGAGAAAGCCTCTGACAGCCTCTAACTGCACCACCTGCCTTCTGTCCCCAAGAGAGCCTCCCTCTACCTCTCTCTCTCTCTCTCTCTCTCTCTCTCTCACACACACACACACCCCTCTGTGTGCACATATTTCCACTTTACTGCTTCAATCATATTTGTCCTCTATTCATAATGCCCTGAACTCCTTGCCTGATTTTCAAGACCCTCCACATCCAGCCCCACCTGTGTCAATCTTGCCAGTCCCTAAAGGAGAACCAGGCTGCTGCAGCACTGGGAAAAGGTCCGCAATGCAGGGGATGATGTCCAAGATGGCCCACTGGGGCAGGGCACTGCGTCAAGGAGCAAGGAGCAGGAGAAGTCGCCTGAGCAACCAGCTCATGTGGTTGCAGAGGAGCCCAAGGCCAGGAGCTGGAGACATGGAGGTAAATTCAAAGTCAAACAGCAAGGAATGTGCAGAACAGACAGGGCAGGTTTCAGTAATCAAGTGTTAATGTTAGCACTGGTACTCTTTTTCTCAGACTTTATGGATGTTATGACACAATACAAGTGTGGAATCATGTTGGGGTTGTTAATAATGAGATTTTTGGTGTGGGTGAACAGATTTAAAGATGTAAAAATGCATGAAAGATGGAGAATGTGCAACTGCCATGAAAAACGGTATGGTGGCTCCTCAAAACCACACCGAATTATCCTATGATCCAACAATTCTATTTCTGGGTTTATTCCCAAAAGAAACAAAAGCAGGGACTCAAACAGGTGCATACAAACAGCATTATTCACAATAGCCAAAAAGCAGAAGCAACTCAAGTGTCCATCAATAGACGAGTGGGTAAACAAAATGTGGTCTAGCCATACAACGGAATATTATTCAGTCTTTAAAAGGAAGGAAATTCTGATACATGCTTCAATATGGACAGACCTGGAGAATATTATGCAAAGTGAAATAATCCAGACACTGTATGATTCCACTTACATGAGGTAACTAGAGTAGTCAAATTCCTAGAGACAGAAAGGCGAACAGTGGTTGCAAGGAGCTGGGGAGAGGAGGAAATGGATATGGTTTCATTTCGGGGAGATGAAAAAAGTTCTAGAGATGTACGGTGGTGATGGATGCACAAAAATGTAGATGCATTTAATGCCACTGAAATGATACTTAAAAATTGTTAAAACGGTCAGTTTTATGTTGCATATATTTTATAAAAGTTTTTGAAAAGATGCATGAAGGGAGTGAAAGCCTTTTAGTCCTAAATTTGCATTGGAAGTATTGGTATCAACGCATGATATATTTGATCTTATCTTCAGGTGGGTCAGGGGAAATATTTCCTATACCTCTCTACTGAATGGCTAACCCAATAACTAAAAGCACAAGTAGCAGACCCAGCTCTCAGAGTGGTGTCCAAATACCATTTCTCACTAAATGAGAAATACATTTTCTCATTTCTCAGGGCTTTTGGGAGAACTGGCCAAATCCAGGTGTGGGAGGAGAAAAGACCTTGGACCATTTTATAGTATGGAAAGCAGGAAAGGACCAAACTAAGATTTTTGTCAAAAGAACTCCGCAGCTAATTTGAACACGTTCCCACTGGCAAACGTGGGACAATGTGAGCACCGTCAATCAGAATAATAAGGACACGAGATAAAACACATCATATGTTTAAATCCATGATAATTATACTAAACAAAATGGATTCCATTGGAAATCTTGGGAGGATGCTAGGGAACTAATTCATTATTTTAGACACTGGAAAGCAAAGTGAAAGAAGCGAGCATTTACCCTGCATTCCTTTATAAACTGTATCCCAGGGTAACCAAATATTTGATAAACTGATATTTTTTTTTACCGTTACAATGTATTTCAGCTAATAAATGAAGAAATGAGAGTATCAAAATGTCACCATTTGCAACCCCTGATAAAATAATGAATCTAGGTAATGACCCGATATCAATGGTTGCTGAATGAAATTAAGGCTATTTTTCCAATCACAGATTTACATGAAAAACAGGGGACACAGCAACATGTTAAATGAGGTAAATGCAATCAACAAATCCAGACTGTGGGAAACTTACAGGAAAAGCCTAGTTTCTTTAGCAAATATATTCCAAGAAAAAGAAGAAAGGTTGATAGGGGAACTGCAGGTTAAAAGAAACTTAAGAGGCACATTGAGACAATGTAAGGACCTTATTTAGATTCTGATTTTAACAAACTGTCAAAGAATATCTGACAAGTGGGAAATTTGAACATTTGTCTATTGGATTTTTAATCATTGGCTATTTAACGATATTAAGGAGTGATGGTTAATTTGTATCAGAGTGATACCAGTCCTGGAAATATATATTTTAAAAGTGTTCTGATATCTTTTAGAGATACACACAGAAGTATTTAGAGATGAAATGATAAGCTGTCCGGAATTTCCTTCAGAATAACCTAGGATGGGAAGTGGGAGGAGGGATACAGATGAAACACAACTGGTGAGGGGCTGACTTTTGTTGAAGCTGGGAGATGAAGAGTTCCTCTCTACTTTTGCATATGTTTGAAATTTAACATATTAGAAAGCTTGTTTAGGAGTTCCCGCTGTGGCACAACAGGATCAACATTGTCTCTGGAGCAATGGGACACAGGTTCAATCCCCCGCCCAGCACAGTGGGTTAAGGATCTAGCGTTGTCACAGCTGCAGCTCAGATCTGATAATTGACCTGAGAACTCCATATGTGGGGTGGCCAAAAAATAATAATAATAAATTTAAAAAAATTGTTTAAAAGGCAAGAATCGAGGGAGTTCCCATTGTGGCACAGTGGAAACAAATCTGACTAGTATCCATGAGGATGCAGGTTCGATCCCTGGCCTCGCTCAGTGGGTCAAGGATCCGGTGTTGCCACGAGCTGTGGTGTAGGTCACAGATGCAGCTTCGGATCCCATGCTGCTGTGGTGTAGGCCAGCAGCTGCAGCTCTGATTTGACCCCTAGCCTAGGAACTTCCATACACCATGGGTCCGGCCCTAAAAAGAAAAAAAAGGCCAAGAATTGAACTTAAAATCTTCATTTTCCCTCTAACCCTCCTGGAAGGTTGGTGCTGTGGCATCTAGCTTTGCATACCTGCATAAACAGTATTTTCTCCTATAATTATCTGTATTCTATTCAGGCCACTCCTGGCCCCTACACCTCACCTTCAGAGACAGAATGATAGAGAAGTAGATGGGATTATAAAGAGGGTGGGACCCCACCTCCAAAGTTAAGATTCGCCATGTCCCCATCCTTCCCAGGGCAAGGAACTAACATCAGCCTGGATTTCTGCCCCTTCTCCTGTCTCAGCCTGGATACAAGCCACGTAGCCACACTGTGTGCTGAAGCACACGTGTGACACAGACACATAACTCTCTACAACATTCTCATGGCGTGTCGCTTCCTTTCAATCAGAGATCTTCTACTAAATGGGAATGAGTGCAGAAATGCAGTGAGAAGGCAGTCATCAGCTTGCAAGAGTGAGGCGAAAACAGAATAAACTAGGAGCCACTGTTTTTAGCCTTTCTACACTATAACCAGAGTGATATATCCCAACTGCTACTCAAATCCTGCACCTCCACTGTCTACCTTCAAGTCTTCTCTTCCTGAGGCCACATTCGAACCCTCCAGATGCCTCTGCCTGCCGCAGGTTCCCCCGCCTTACACTGCAGAATAGCTGACTCAAGAGATGTCTGCAGCTGACCACGCAGCAAACTTCTAATCATCCTCTCAGACTCAATACGGGAGTCCACTCCTCCAGGAAGCCTGGGCTGCATGGGTTTGAGCATCCGGGGCTCCTGCAGAAGCCAGATTTACCCACTAGAGCTCCCCGTACAAGCAGACCATCACCGTTCATCTCCCCTGCCGGACTGGAAGCTGCTGGGAGGCAGAGACCACCGTGTCCCTTTTCCATCTCCAGAGCCTGACAACTGCTCAGCTCATGGGAAGCAGGAAAAAATATCTGTCGGCTGGTTGACTGATGAAGTAAATGATGCGTCTGGCACTGGTGTTTGTAACAGAGCTCTACCCTCTGTGGATCTCCATGGCCTCCAGGAACCTCCGACACTGAACGGATTTAGTGAATGACAGAAAAACAAAATCAAAGAATAACAAACTAAGACCAACTCTGAGGTCACTAAACGCATGGTTTCCCACCACATTTTCATACTTAAGAATTTTATTATGTATAAGAAAAGATAGGAGTTCCCTTCGTGGCTCAGTAGTTAACGAATCCGACTAAGAACCAAGATCCCTGACCTTGCTCAGTGTGTTAAGGATCCGGCGTTGCCGTGAGCTGTGGTGTAGGTTACAGACGCGGCTCGGATCCCGCATTGCTGTGGCTGTGGCGAAGGCCGGCGGCTACAGCTCCTGTTAGACCCCTAGCCTGGGAACCTCCATGGTACGGCTCTACATAAAAAAGGCAAAAAGACAATAAATAAATAAATAAATAAATAAATAAATAAAATAAATGTAACTAAAAAAAAAAGAAAAGATAAAATCAGCTCATCAAACCTGAAATTTCACAGATAGGGTGATTAAAATGAGGCAGGGAGCCACGGAAACCCACTCTACACAGACCATATGAAGTCGAGTAGATGCCAGGCAAGCTCAGGAAGGTGACATGTTACTACGGTAGCTTTGCTGTGAGGAAAGACAAAGCCAGTGTCATCAGTGAGGCCATCAGACCCTGGATTTTAAATACCCTTTCTCATCATTTCTGTGCCTGGCCTTATTTCCTAACCTTACCCATGTAGACACTCAAGCTAAGAGAGGCCTAATAAGTTGTTCGAAGTCACACAGCAGGAAGATGAGAGCACTGGACAGGATCCCATGTATCCTCAGTGCCAGACTGATGCGTTTTCACCTCGCTGACCCCCTCCCCCCCTTCTAAAAAGTGGGTTGAAAGCTACTTGTTCATATTTCCCGGCAAATCAGAGCCTCACAAATCAACATATCCTACCGCCCAGTCACCTCACTTCAAGGGGGCAATCACTTAAACTTATAAATATGCTCAAGCTTTAAAATAGCTATACATAATGTACTCTAAGATTGAAACACTATGTTTTTACACACAACTCTTCCATTTGATTGTCTATTTATTACTGGCAGTTCTTTCCGTCAATTTCCCACTTTTGCTCTATTTAAGGGATCAGTCTTTAAAAGCCAGTCTGGGTCACTCATCTTATAAAAAAAGTTTCTTCAATGTTGAAATAACTAAACAGTAACTTTTATGACTGTTTAAATATATAGATCCACACATGCCTGTAAACATATATGGTAACTAAGAAGTCAAGGTATTAATGCCTCACAGTGGTTATCTTTGGATGGTAAGATTAACAAACTCTGTGTGTTGGTTTATATGAGTTTTTCATTTCCCTATAATAAATATACATCAGGTTTAATAAAAGGAAAATAATTATGTTTTACTGATACTATTTGAAAAAAAAAAAACATTTGCTTTTCTGAAGCCATCTCTGACCTGGAAAACATTTTCTTTTTTCAAATAAGCAGTATTTTCCTATTAAGTGTACACTCTGTGAGAATGACATTCTTTATTTAGGGTCAAGTTAAGTTCTCTCTATATGCTAGCGAAAGGTTTTATTTGTTGTTTGTTTTCCCCCGCCTACTCAATTTTGATGGGTAACCTGTATTATTGCCTCTCTTTACCCGGTTTGATTTATGATCTTGGAAGTCGGGTCATTCTCTGCTAGGTCAAAGAAAGAAAGGGAAAAAAAAAGGTTTCCCCACCTAATACCTGATAAAATATCTGAAAAGGTCATGGCAGACCTTGACAGAAACACATACAATTTCAACCCAATCTGATAAGACAGCAACTAGAAAACTTTTATCAGAAGAAAATGTAACTTGCCATTTCCCACCTCAATTGACTGAACTTTTTTTTATCTGAAATGACAGACATCATAAGATAGGAAAAGCTGCAGATAAGAAACCAAATTGAGTTGTCCTGAACCAGATCCGATTGTCTGCCTGGGTTCAAACTCCTGCACCTGCTCTGAATGTGTCAATGAGACTCTCTTGGCATGGTCTCCGAGGGGTTTGGAAACACTGCAAAAGTGGTGAACTTTGAGACTCCAGCGTTTATTCTGCGATTATAATTAACCTGCTCACCAGTTGCTATCGATCAATACTGAATGGAGCTGATAAAGTCGGACTGGATTTCTAGAAGTAGAAATGGAGACTTAAACTGGGAAGAAAAAAGGAAAATTAAAAAAATATTTTAAGGACTGAATTCAATTTTAAGAAGCAAAACTGGATCTGTGACTGGGAAATCCCCAAATATATGGCTTCATAAACCTCAAAATTTCCCACCAAATTCTGGTGGTAACTCTGATTTCTCATCCTCCCAAATCATCCAGGATGATTCAACACAGAGTGAACACCTCATATTCTTTCCCCTTGCAGAGGCTGAACCATATGGAATGGCTTACCTGTCTGTATTATATTCCTCCTTTGAAGGAAAAAAAGACTTTTAAAGACATGGGAGGCAATTGGGGGGCTCCTTAAAAGTACCAAAGGCCAGAAAACCAAATTCCCTTCATCCAGATAAGAGGCCTGAATATCCTGGCTCAGTTCTGATTACAGAACAGTAATAGATAAAACCATAGGCCCCCTGCCAAAAGTGAGAAAGCGTCCATTGATGGCCTCTGTGATTAGCTCAGACCAATTCCACGGGCTCTTTGAGCCTGGGATTTTAGCCACTGTCTTTTTTTTTTCCCTTCCTTCTTTTTAGGGCCGCACCCGCAGCATATGGAAGTTCCCAGGCTAGAGGTCGAATCGGAACTGTAGCTCCCAGTCTACGCCACAGCAACAGCAACTCTGGATCTGAGCCTCATCTGCAACCTATACCACAGCTCACAGGAACACTGCATTCCCAACCCACTGAGTGAGGCCAGGGATTGAACCCGCATCCTCATGGATACTAGTTGGATTCATTTCTGCTGAGCAGCGACAGGAACTCCCTTAGCTACTGACTTGATCCATACCCCTATTCTCATCGTCATTAAAAAATACAATTGTCACGATTCCTCCCCTCCTTTCTCAGCTCCAACCTTCAAAGAAAAAGGGGTCACGGAGAAGATGGTTCTAGTTTTAAGGAAAGGGACTTTTGAGAGTGCGATATGGTTTTGCTCTTTTTATGCAGCCAATGATCCCTAGAGAGGAAGAATCTTCTAGCTTGGAGGGTCTGAACTCTGGGCAATCTCTGTACACTGAACTCTGTACACTCAAACCAGGACGTGGAAAGGGACTCTGTGCAAGGCACGGACTCCTGAAGCGGCATGCTGCAGTATCAGAAATGAGATGGAAGGTTACCTGGAGAGACACTGGTGGGAAGCAGGAAAACACAGAAGAGAAACTTTGTTGGGGAGAGGGAGCAGGTGGAGAGTTAAGTGATAGAAACTCCTAGAGTTTCCTTGAATCCTCCAACCACCACACACTTTCTGGATCTGAAGGGACAAGTGCCCTCAAACTTGGCAAAGGCACAGTGTGGTAAGGGGGGAGAAAGCGTGGTCCAAAAGTGGGACTTATCTGGGTCCTCAGCCAGAGCTGCTGCTCACTCACAGTGGGAACTGGGGCAGATTACTGAATCTTTCTGAGCCTCAGTTTCCTCTCCTGCAAAATGGAGATCATAACATCTAATTCTCAAGGAGGACTTAGAAGTCCCTCTGACAACTTCCTCACTGACACTTGAGAAAAGATCCAACTTGCTTACATTTATGCAGAATGCATGATACAGGTGTACTCACACTATCTATCTCCCTATCTATCTATCTATCTACCTACCTATCTATCCCTACATAGTTCAAGATATAGGCTACTACCCCTAAAAAGTAATTACCTGGTTTCTAAACATCAATATACCCAAACTTGTAAACTAATTTTGTATAAATTAAAATAGATCAAAGGTTGTTGCGATTATAACCCCACTCACGTTCCCTTCCCTCCCCTTCCTCAAGAGACAAACGAATAGCTCTATAGCAGCCAATAAAATGTTTAAATAATCCTTCATGGAGTGTATTACATGAGGCCATGTCATGGGCCAGAGAAGGTCAATGTAACAGAGTGATATTCATCCCCAAGCCATGAGAGAGCCTTATCACTTGTACCTTTTGCAGGATTTCAGGTCAAAGGAGTCACCAGCAGACAAATACCTTCAGATGTCAGAAAGGCCCCTTCAAGTTAAGACAACAGCATCCCTGGGCCAGCACAAATTGTCCACTTCTAGAGCAAGATAATGGAAAACCCAGCTGTCCTTCCTTGTTCTTATGCAAACAAAAGCAGCAATATTTGCAACCTGCTTCAGCTCTAAATTCAGTACAACTCAAAGGTCTTAAAAGGACAGACTCAAAAGAACTGGTTAAAAGACTTACCTTGCCCTGGAGGAAGGTAATTTGGTTTTCTCATACAATCCCATCACTCTCCTAGGTTATCGGTTCTGGCCCCAATATAACCTAAGGGAGAACTGCCCACACCAGGAAAGGTCACCAGCACATGTGCCCATGAGGGGATCCTAGGAAGTCATGGGGCGGGGGAAGGGGAATCTGACCTTTGCTGACTGAGATGTGCTCCCAGAAGACAGTGTTAAGAGTAGGATAAGGGTTTTTGGTCCCCTCGGGAAAGCAATCTCATGTGCATCCACAAACTCTAAATATAGAACCCCATTTTTTTAAGTAGGAGGGGAACTTTCAGGAAGTTTATTCATGAATATTGATGTCTCTTTAAACATTTAACTGGTTTAATTTTTTTAATTGGTAATATACTCACATGGCTCAAAATTCAAAAGATCCTATTTGTACACCCATGTCCACAGCAGCCCTACTCACTAGTCAAGGAGGAAACAACTCAAGTGTCCAACATGGGTGAATAAAACAAAACGTAGTACACATATAATGGAATGTTCTTCAGCCTTGAAAAGGAAAGGAATTCTGACACATGACACAACATGGATGAAACTTGAGGACATTATGCTAAGTGAGGTAAGCCACTTACAAAAAGATGAATACTGTATGACTTCCACTTATATGAAGTATCTAAGGTAGTCAAATTCATAGAGACAACGGTGGTCACCAAAGGCTGTGGGGAGGGTGAAATCAGGAGTTTAATGGATATAGAGCTTCAATTTTACAGGACAAAATAGTTCTGAAAATCAGTTTTACAACAATGTAAACAACAACTTACATTACTGAACTGTACACTTAAAAATGGTTAATATGGTTTTAAAAAGTCCCTGTATTTTAAATGTATTTTCTTGATATTTAATGGATTAATAAAAAAAACAACAACAACACAGAATGACCATGAAAAATGGTTAAGGTGGTTAAAAGTTCAGAAACTTCCAAGGCAAATATGGTGAAAATCCCTTTCCCACCCTTTTCCCTCATCTCTCCAATTATTCCCAATGGGCTATCAACATTACAAATTCCTTGTGAATATTTTCAAAAAGATATTTAGTATTTTCAAATGCACATAATATTTTCATTTCTTTTTTTACACAGAGTGGTACATACATATCCTGGACTTATAATTGTCTTGGAGAAGATTCCATACCATTACCTAATGAATTTCCTCACTTTTCAGGCCCACAAGATATCTTATTGTTTGGATGCACTATATGCATACAAACAGTCCCCTAATAATGCACACTTAGATTACTTCTAATTTTTGTTGAAATAATTACTTCCAATGACGAAGAGAACTGCAACTAATATGTTCTAGTATATTTGCAGAATAAGTTCCTAGAAGTTAAAATCTGGGTCAAGGGTATCTGCTTTGTAATTTGTCAGCTACCACAAAGGGCTCTCCACAATGGTTGTACCAGTTTACACTCCCACCCACAGGTATCAGAGTTCCTGTTTCCCCACATCTCAGAATGTTTGTTTTCTTAGCTCATTTAAGTAAAAAAATAAAATAGGGAGGGATACTGAAGAAGTGTTATCTAAAAATTGTCTCCTGTGCATCATTCTACCTGAGTGCTTAGAAAGTACCTAGCAAATGTGGCTTGACCTTTCAACAGGACACATTTGGGCAGGTGACAGATCTCACTAGAAGCAATGACACACCCCTGGCCACCCCCACACACCTTCTGCATTTAATTGGTTCTCAGCCTAGCACCACAGACCAGCCCCAACTCTGGCTGACCTGCTCAGGGTGGTAACTGGAAAGTTAAACAACTTTGGTTTTCTCAAGGACTGACAAATCATTCTCTAGCTAAACAAGCTACTTAAGAGTTGATGTCACAAAGTTTGCTACATAAATGAACTGGTTCTGAAAAACTGGCTTAATTGATAAGCCGTCCCCAAGAGACCCAGAAAGCACTTCAGAGTTTTCCACCGACCTACATCATAAACTCTTAAAACACCAGTACTTTCAAAGAAACCATTCGGCCAACACTGAGTGATATACGTGCATTTTGTTATATTTTTTAATCAACCCTTAAAATGATTCAACATTGTTGAGATCCTTGAGAGTATTATAATTGCTTGTTATGCCATAATAAAACACATTTTCATAGTTTTGCCAATAACATCTCCCGTGATGCTATTCTCTTCAAGGCATATTCACATATAATTTCCAGTTTCCTTTTCAGCCTTAAGTACTTACAAGCATTAACTGGTACAAAAATCAACTTTATTGTGGTGTAATATACACACAATAAAATACTCCCATTTTAATAGTACATTTCCCGGAGTTTTGACAAATGGATATGCCTATGTTAACAACTGTGACAGGGTTCCTTAAAAGAAGACAGCTATATACTCTGCCATGGCTACCTTGCACACACCCCCACATGGACCCAAGCCCTTGAAATGCAAGACCTCCCTGCACAGCCCCACTGGCAGGTGGCTATGCAGTATCTCCTTGAGCATGAACCTTCAGTGCCCAGGAGCTTATTATGATTAAGACAAGCCAGAGCCCACATTCCATTTCAACAACTACAGTCCTGCGTGAGAAAGTGTTCCTCTCAAACCTAATATCTGCTTACCTAGAGCAACACAAAATTAGAAGGCTTTTTTGCCTCTTAAAGATATTTATACAGTCACTCTCTCCCTTTCTTACCCACCCTGTGACTTCTCCAACAGAAACTGCTTCAGTAGTATCCCAAGGTTTCCAGAAACCTCTCCCAGCTTCCTCCTCCCTGATGCCCTCCAGTTTGGCCTCTCCCTTGACCCTGGCAGAGAACCATGGTAACTCCCTCCTGGAGACTGAATGAAATATTTGCTAAGGCCCCAGCATGTGCCAGGCACTTACACATGAATGAGACTCTGTACCTGCCCTCAGGAAGGTCACATAATTCCATCAGTGCAGCCTAACTCACGAATTCAAAGGTTGTTTCTGGGCTCATATTGAACTTGGAATGAATTAAGGTTTATATACACTGCAGTCAAGGCAGAGTAATCCCTTCCACTCTAAGTGCAGAGCACTACAGAGGCCTCGTTCACTTTCGTTACTTTGATTTTTGCCTTACTGCGATAACCAACATTAGAACTTTGTCAAAATATTGACTATTGTTAATCCTAACACTTAATAATTCTTAGAAAAACAGAAAGTGTTCTCTTCTTTCTCCTCATTGAAATTAAAAGAAGTTTCTGAATGAAGGGCGCGTTAGTCTGCGTGCTTTTATCTATGGTGAGATATACATTATTTAAACAAAAGCCAAGCTGGGTTGTATTATTTCATGGTACCAGACAGTGTGACAGCAAATGAGGGCCTACGTTTCCTTTTCCTTTTTTTTCAAATTGCAGGTACTTTTCCTGGCAAACTTCTATTCACCCTTCAATGCCAAGTGCAGATGGCACCACTTAGGTGAAGACTGTCAGATCTGGACAGAGGGAGGGACCACCTCTGTCCTCACTCTGCTCTCAGCTCACAACCACAACACATTGCTGGGTCACTCACCCACCTTCAGGGTGACCAGACATCACCATTTGTTGAGGTCTATTCTAGGTTTAGCATCAACCATTAAAAAAAAGATCCTCAGCTTTGAGAAACTCAGAAAAACTGGTCCCTCTTGTAGATAGTGAGTGGCTGGTAAACAAAATAGCCATCATCTATGAGGCGGGAAGCCAAGTACTTCACAAATGTTACCTTATTTTTCCAATTAAGACAGCACTAAAAGTAGTTATGACTATCCCATTTTACCGAAAAAGAGAGGAGGCTGAGAGAGGTAAGAAAAGACCACAGTTTGCCTTTGTCATACCCCACGCTGTATTGCTGTTTTAGGGCCAGGTGGCACCTCCACAAAGCAAGCTCTCAAAAACACATGGAATCAATAATCACTTGTCATCATCCTTCTAATGATGGATGCATAGAGCATCAGTTAATACGCCAGTGGTGGCCCTCGATAAAGCTACCAGGCATTTACAGGAAAGTCCATGTGATGGGTGAACACAGAAAAAGCACATTTACATGTGCTGCTTATAATTTGCTTTGCTGTAAGTGCCACCTTCAGAACAAACTGGAGATGTGAATGCCAACAAATTCAACATGCGTGTTTCCTCACGTAGATAATGCGGAGCCTTTCATAGCCTGCACATTAAAAAACCAGATCCACAAAGGCTGTCTTCAGGTGGGACTTCCTGAACTAGCAGGACAGAGCACAGAACACCCAGAAGACAAGTCACACTTCTCAGCAAGGAGGCCCTCCTTAAAGATCACCCTGCCCTTTGTTGACACTGAAATGTGGGAAACAACAACAACAACAACAACAACAACACACACACACACACACACACACACACACACACACCCCGCCTTACCGGTTACATTTCAGAATCTAAGTACTCACTGTGTGCACTCCTTACATAGAATCTTTTATTTTTTTAATGGCCACAGGTGCAGCATATGGAAGTTCCCAGGTTAGGGGTTGATTCCAAGCAGCAGCTGCCAGCCTACACCACAGCCACAGCCAACACCAGGTCCAAGATGCGTCTACAACCTATACAACAGCTCAGGACAATGCTGGACCCTTAACCCACTGAGAGAGGCCAGGGAATCAAACCCGTGTCCTCATGGATAGCAGTTGGGTTCCTTACTGCTGAGCTACAAGGGGAACTCCCTTACACAGTATCTTTTTCTTTTTACATTGTTGTAACTGTAACTCTCATGATCACAAAGTATCCCCTATCTTTGGATTTCAAGCTTCTCTTTTTTTTCCCAAAGCAAACACCAAATTCTTACTCCAGGATTATAGAGATTAGAAAGCAACCTCCCCATTCCACCCCCAAAGTCAAAGAAGTGAAATTATGCCGACCATTCCTCGCTATTTTAAAACAGAACTTCTAGAGAGAGTTCTGGAGAGCTCAGGAGAGTTCTAAGAATGCGGGGCCTGAGCGCCCCACCCCCAAATCGCCCACCTCGAGCTGCCATTGTATGGAGATGTGGCCGAGCTATCTCTACAGGTCCTCCCCAGAGGCTCCGGGAGGAGGAAGCGAGAGCTCCTCCCCACCCCCCTCCGCGGCCCCGGGGGTGCCGTCTGGCTCCCCCGTGAGGGGGAGGGGGGAACCTGAGAGCCACTGGCCCCTGCCCCGGCGCCACTTCCACGGTTAATCAGTTTACCTGGGATGTGTATTTGGCTGAACACCCCTGGGGACCTTCCTTGGCCACCCAGGGTCAAAGGATAACTTAAAAGCTCTTCAAAGCCTGGACCCTTCTCCCAGCCAGCCCAAGAATGGAGACCTGCGAGGAACGAGCTTGATTCTTCAAAGTGAGAACAAACGCGGAAGGATTTAGCACTTAGTAGGTAGTCAATAAATGTTAACTTTGTTTCTCAAGTCTGGGCTTTCTCTCCCCGACAAAAGCAGATCTCTCCCCATCCAAACCCGATCCCGTCTCTTCTTGAAATTCCACAGGACAAGAGGTCCTTTGCATTTTGAACTCGAGTTGGCACGTCCCTTTTTTCTCCCAGCGAGAAGCGCCGCCGAAGTCTTTCTGGGGACTTCATCCCGTTCGTCTGCGAATCAGGGCAAGGGGCACATGCTTGCGGTCCTTCCCAGGTCTGACATTCAAAGGAGATAGAAAATTGTGCCCATCACGATTATTTCTAACCCCAGCCCTCAGGGACAAGAGGAGGCTCAACCTGTGAATCTGCGGCAAAATCTCCACTTAAGTCCGACATTACAAAGAAACGGCTCTGGGCTTCCGGGGTTCTGGCATCGACCAAGGGTACGCTTCCGACGAAGCCCTGGGCACCTCTGTCCACCGACGAGCACAATGTCACCACACGCTCTGGCCCCCAGGCACCCGCCTCGCCCCTTGCTCTCGCCCCAGTTCAACCCATCTCCATTGCTCCTCTGGTCCCTCGTTTGTTCGCTGTGTGAAACCCCCGACAGGAAATTCTGCCACCGCAAGGGATCCTCCAGCTTGGCCGCCAAATGGCCCAGAAGATCGTGGACCCAAGCCTTGTAATCAGTCCCGGGCGGGGCCTCTGAGCCGGGCTGGGAGGAAGTGGGCGCAGTGTACCAAGGGGGTCGAGGGGCGCACCGCAGCCCAGCCACACCCGAGGCCTGCGGCTGTGCGGAGGACTCACTCAGACCCGCATCCCTGCAGCCTTCTCTCCCTTTCAGGAAAGGATCTAGAGGGCATGCCCGCCCTCACCCGAAAGAATGTGGGCTCCGTGGGGCTGTGACCTTCACCGCCACCATCGCCCTGGCCTCCAAGTTGTCTGTTTGCTTTCCTCAGAAACTCGCGCAACCCTCTCCTCGCCCCCCCCACCTTACTTGTGAAAAATTCAGTCCCTAACACGGCTCAAGATGATCTCCGTCCTTACCAACGGCCCGGGTACTCGCGCGCAGCACTCACCGAGATTAGGGTGTCGGGCGGCGGGGTTGGCCCGGCCGGGCAGGCTGTGCAGGACCGGGCTGTCGAAGGGGCCGGCGGAGGCGGCGGCGGCCGCGGCCCAAGACGCACCCACGTCGGCCATGTAGGCGGGGTAGGGGCTGGAGTAGGAGCCCGCGAAGCCGGCTCGCCCATACTGCTCGCGGCCCGCCAGGCCCGCGCCCGCCGCCCCGCCGCCACTGCTGTAGGCCGCGGCTTCCCGGGCCGCGGCGGCGGCGGCGGCAGCGGCCAAGGACCCGGTGGAGCCCGGGAAGGAGAAGCGCGGCGACACGGGCGGCGGGGTGTAGGCGGCCCCCTCGGCTCCTGCCTGGCTCCAGCCCGGGCTGCCCTGCTGGGTCCCGGGCCCAGCGCCCGACGGCGCGGCACTGGAGCTGCCGCCCGAGGCGGCCCCGGCCGCGGCGCCCCCGCCTCCGCCCTGGAGGTAGGACAGGCCGAGCACCGAGGAGGGCACACGCGGCGTGGGCACGTAGACCGGCGAAGACGCGGCGCCTGCGCCGTGCATGAAGGCGCCCGGGCCGCCCGCCTCGTAGGGCCCCGGCGGCGGGCCGTGGTTGGCGGCCATGGCCAGGCTCTGGTACATCGCCACGCGCGCTCGCAGCGTCCGAGTCCTCGGGCCAAGAAGCAAGGCGGGGAGAGAAAATAATAACAAAAAAATAAAATAAAAATACGAATAATGTACAAGCGAGGGGCTGTCACAAAAGCGAGGAACAAAAATCAAAGGTAAAAAACTACAAATCCTTCAAACAATATGTACGTATTAAATCCAGCAAAAGCGTCTAAGCTCAGGTTTACTGAGAAAATTCCCAAACTGAATTTGTGGTTGTTCCGAGGGATGGTGAAGGAAGAGCCGAATCCACCGCAGGGCCTGGAGGTCCCGGAGACGGAGGGAAGCGCCTGGGCGTGGGGGTGGGTCTCCCGCCGGTCTCACGCGGGCCGGGATGGTCCCTGCGCGGCGCCGCCGTCTTCAGGACACCCAGGCCTGGGGCGCAGGGTGCGGTAGGCTGGCTCCAAGGCCGAGGGGTCCGGCTGGCTCCTTTCCTCCGCGATGCAGCCGCGGTCCTAAGGGGGAAGGACATAGAGGGAAAAATGTTCATCTGGATTTTTCGGAGCTCATTTTCCCTAAGCCTGATAGCTTCTTCCGCCCTGCAAACAAAATCGCCAGTCTTGGGGGCCTAGCTTTGGACGCCACACGGTTCCGTGGGAAGCTGTTCCACGGAGGCCATGGGGTCTGGTTGCCTGAGGGATGCCTTGGGGAGCGGCACCTTAGAGACAAGGGACTTCTCGGTTATTGGACGTGTAACTATAGGTTCTGATCTCAATTTTTTTTTTTTTTGTATTGCTTGTTAGGAAGAACCTTAATTTTACCTTATTTCTAGCATATTCTTGTTATAATATTTTAAAAGTCCGAGGGTTTCAGGTTTTCCTGCAGTGCCTAGGACCCAGGAAATATCGCTCATCTCTGTTATCCCACCCTTCCCCAACTGATCCTGGCCATGAAAGAACGTTATTGCCCATGGAAGACAATGACAAACTTTATAAAAACCAGCAACGTATGAAATTGTTCTTTGCAATCTTTTTTTTTTTTTTTTTAACTAGAGGCAGAGTCTAAACATTTATAAATGAGCACTGTGTCTGCTAAATCTCGGTGAAAAGCTTTGTGGAATCTCTTTTCCATACACTATGTAGACATCAAATCAGACAAGACACATTTCTTGCAAACAGTTTTATTTTGGAGATTTTGCAGACTAGATATTAAGATGAGAGAAGTGAGGGTAATGTACAAGGTCACAACAAAAAACTACAGTATTCACTGGACCATACCTCTACACTGAATGGAATTTTCATATGGAATCACTGGTCCACCTGTGTATGGGATCAGAAAACCAAAGAAACTGCTTCAGGGAAAGAACAGTTTGTAGGACTTGCTTATATCTTTGTATCCTGTGTTTTGATTTCACCAGGCAATTTTTCTGATAAAACTAAGAGCTCCATATTCTGAAGCACCTGCTTGGTTTCAGGTCATTTT
Organism: Catagonus wagneri; assembly: GCA_004024745.2. Lineage (NCBI taxonomy): Eukaryota > Metazoa > Chordata > Mammalia > Artiodactyla > Tayassuidae > Catagonus > Catagonus wagneri. Next base: position 7,271,512 of record PVHT021183556.1, read on the forward strand.
CCTCCACAATTCCACTAAGTAAAAGTGTCTCTCCTAATTTTACCAAAGAGGGAACTGAAATATTAAAGTTTTGAAATTCCTCTAAGATCAAAACACAATTCAAGGGAGTGGGGCACAGGATCTATAAGACTCCAGGGGTCTAAGGCTGTCCAGCCTATGCCTGTTTTTTCTCCTTAAGATATGGTAGCTACTCTTAACAATGGTTTCTGTTTTATTGCAATAGTAGACTTAAAAGATATTAACTATGTACTAATATCTAGGCTCAGCCACTTAATGAATGACTTTAGACTTATTTTTCTATGCCTCAGTTTCCTATTTGCAAAAACTCAAATAGTAAAGGTAACTATATTGTAGGGTAAGTATGAGTGAGGATTATATAATAATACTCTTATAACAGAGTCTTACAAAACTTTTATAACAGGCACAAAGAGAATTTCTAATACACACTATATAATGCTTTTCACCATTTTTGCAATATCACTAATAATAATAGAATTAATAGCACTATATTATATAGTCATATGTTAAATCTTAAATAGTTCATTATCTGCTTTCAAAACTATACAATGAATTATTGGTTTGGTGGACATTTCTTTCCAGTAAGAAGTTTGGTTTAAGGGTATAAACAAATTTTGATCTGAGATTACCAACTTTCCCCTTTGAAAATGACGGCAAAAAAAAATTAATACCTATAGGAACCTCTGGGCTTCAATAAGTAAATGCATAGGTTTACCTTAATAAAAAAATTAGTATTTAATTTTAAAATCAAATAGTTCACCTATTTCATTGTATTTCCTGGAATACTGCATTTCTAAAACAAATATCTTAAATTTCGCTTCTCACATAGCTGCAGGAAAGGAAGATTTATAATTTTGTAATCCAACTTCCAGTACACATACAGATGCTAACTTAACAAGCTTTAAAATGTAAACGCTAAAAATGCCATAAATCTAACATTTGTCTTTATTACATTCTCTGCTTTTTTAAATGACTGATAACAGTACCTCCCAGTTGGATTACTGAATAATAGAAGGTGGAGAAAATACCACTGTGTACCTTTCGGTTAAAACAAGAAATTACTCCCTTGAAAGGCTCTTGCTGCTGCTGTCTCTAACTGAGCTTCGTGCAGGCCACCCTGGAGGAAGCTGAGCTCCTGAGAATGGCATAAGACGTCTGGCCTCGGTGGGGGAGATCCAGGCTTGTGCTTCATTTTTCTCTCTCATCCTGATCACTCATCCCAGTTCACCCTTCATTCACAGGCCAGGCAGAAATGCTTTCTTCCTTACAGATTTAGCCCACAGCCCTCTTTTGATCTATTTCTGAGAGCCGGGAGGATAGAGAGCCTCCTGAAGTTCCCGTCCGTGTTCAGGTCACTCCTGCTCTTTCAGCTCAGCTGGCGCCTTCGCCTTCCGCCTGCTGCGCAGAAAACTGTCACATACGAAGGCACACACTAGCCGTCAATAACGAAGGTGGCCGGGGCGCGGAGATCCAGAAGTGGGGAGCATCACCCCGTCACCCCTTCCTTTCTTCTTTAAATGTCTGAAACCTGCTCTGGGCTGCAGTTCCTTTTCTGAGAAGCACAGGAAATACTTCCCCGAGGCGCTCGTCAACCTTCCCAGGCAGCGCCGGCCCGAAGCCCACCCGCCCTGGGTCCCTCACCACCCTCTTTCCTGCAACCGCAAGGCCCCTCATTTTCTCAGCCTGGTGGGAGTTCACCACCTGGGAATCTCCTCTCCCCTGTGACCCCACCCCCAAAGCCAAAGACAATTTCGTGGAGCCGGGGTGGCTATCCGTGACCAGCGGAGGGACACCACAGCTCTCCGACCGGCTTACCGCCCTCAGCTAATTTCCCCCAAAAGCAGCATGGGTGAGGTTGCTAGCTTCGTGAGGCACCGCAGACAGGGTCTAGGAGGCATAAAAAGTGCGGGCGCTCAGCAGCCATTCCCGACTTCGGAGCGCCTCCCCAGGGCCCAGGGCCAGGTGTGCCGCCGCCCACCGCCACTCTTTCGCCCAAGGGCGACAGTCTTCCGTCTTAGTTCCTCCTTATTCGTACCGTCGTGAGGCCTGACCCAGTCGGTTGGTCAGGGTGATTCCTCATGGCCATCATTACCACCCAGGCCCAGGCCTCCGAGATGCAAGCAAGAGCTGGGGAATGTGCACGCGGGGGCGGGGATTTAAAACGTTCAAGTTCACACAAAAAGAATCCAGAAGCCCTTCGATTATTCCTCTCCGCTCTCCCCGCAAATCTTACTTTGTTTTAAAGAAGCGGCTAAACCGAAGTAGTGCAGGCTCCGAGCAAGGTTAAGGAGGGGGAGTGACCATCTCCGTCTCACCCGTTTGTTGCCTCTTTAATCCCAGGCAAACAGGCGCGGGGGAGACCAGAGTTCCGCGGCCGGCGGGAAAGAGCAAGAAAAAGATGGAAAAAAGCCATACCTGCCCCGGCTGGAGCTTCCTGGAGGCCAGCGCGCGCTCCTCTGGCGACACCGGAGCTTCGGCGGCGGCGGAGCCCTCGCAGCCTCCCTGCCGGCCGCCTCAGAGTCCCCCAGCTCGCGGCGCGGCTCCACTGGCCCCTGCGCTCCCTCTCGCCGGCGCTGACTGGCCAGCAGGAGTCACGTGCAAGGGCAGGGGGCGGGGGTGCGCCGCCGCGGCTGCACCTCGGCTGGGCGCCGGGCTGCGGGGCTGTTCAAAAAACCACCCCAGCAGGCAAAGTCCAGGCGCAGGGATCTCCTAGGAAAACGAGAAAGTGCTACCGCCGGGGCGCAGGGTTTCACCCACGGTCCTGGCTGAGGTCGATTCGGTTTGCGGTTTTGCCCAGGGTCGGCTTTATTAATAAGTCCTCTCTCTCCCACCTCCCCACGCCTCCTGGTGGTCTGGTTTCAGCCGCGGCCCAGGACGCAGCTGGCGAGGGGCGGGGCTGATAGAGGAGTAGGTGACCTCTTCGGTGCGACCCGGATCGGGTGTGGGGTACTGGGTCACTGGGGGTGCTGGACTCTGGTTGATGGTAGAGAGTGGGTGGTGGGGATCCTCCTAGTCCCAGACTCTGGGTAGGTTGAAAGACACCAAACTTGGGATTGGCCTCCCCGAGTCAGCACCGAGACCTAAGACTCCCTTTCACCTTCGCAGCAGCCTCGGGAGTTCGCAAGGCGTAGGTTCCTGCCCAGAGTTTTTTGTGTTCAAGCAAAACGTGCACCTTTCATGGCGAAGCTTCCCAGTTCCTGTGGCCTCCCCCATTCAGATCTTTCCGTTTTCTCTGCAGCCCGCGGCGCCACCGCACCAATCTCAGGGACTTTAGCAGCGGCTTGGGGAACTCGGCAGTCCAGCTCGGCTTCTCAACCGAGAGGAGGCTCTTTCAGCGGCCTCAGCCCGCCTCCCTAGAGCGCGGTCGGGGAGGGTGGCAGGCCTGAGTTTGGAGTCGGCGTCAGTGCCTAGAGGCCCCAGCGCAGCGGGGCTGCGAGCCGGAGAGTCCCTCAGACAGGTCTAAAGGTTAATAGAGCAATCACAGGGCCCTATTACCGCGTAAAAATAACCCATCGATTACTTCAGCCTTCAGCTCCAGATAACAGCGGGCCGGTGGCTCTCAAGCTTTCGGTTAGCCCCCACCCCCCACCCCACCCCACCAGACCGAGTCTCCCTCCCTAGCGCTAGTTTCTCATACCAGATTGGAGGGGTCGGTCGGGAGGGGGCCGGGACACCACCCTTCAAGAAACCTGTGCGCCTTCGATGTACGGCTAGGGGCGAGACCCGCTTCCGCGGTCCGTAATCGGTCGTGGATTCCCGGCCTGCGAGAGGGCAATCCGGGCGCTGAGGACGAGTCTAGGACGCGGGGCTGATTGGAAGGAAACCCCCAAAGGGATCGTGGCCAACTCGTGGGGATTCTCAGGAAAATCCCAGAGGAAGGACTGAGAGCGGCTGCGCGGGGAATTCTCTTCCCCGAGCTAAAGGTGCGGAGGTCCAGAGCGACCCAAGCCAAGTTGAAAATTGTGGCGCGCGGCAGAGCTGCTAAAGGACTGCGCGCAGGCTGGGCGCACAGGCGCCGCTTCCTAGGCCTCTGTCCTCCTGGGCCCCTTTGCGCCCCGGAAGCTGAGGGTGACGTGCTTGGGGTCCCTTCTCCAACTCATCGCCAGCGCCTCTGCAGAAGTTGGCGCTGCCGATCCCAGGCCTGGGAACTCAAGAGGGAGGAGGTACTGAGGATCCCTGAGGCTGGCCCTGGGGAAAGGCGGTTTGGCGGGGACATTGCGACCGGCGCACTTTCAGATGCAGCCGAGAAGGATATGCGAACCTTGTGCTGTCTGAGACGGGTCCTCTTTCCCACTGGAGTGAGTGAGAGAGTCAGGAAGCCAAAGGACTGTTTCAGGGGCCTGTGAGGGTTTTCTGAAGAGCTGAAAGAGCTTAGATGAGCAGGAAGCTTCCCCAGCATCTTTTTTCTCCCTGGGAATTCATGGCTCCAGGGATGCCCCCAGGTCTCAGAGTTGCTCCTGCACTGGACCCTCAGAGGGAGAGAGAAAAGGACTGACAAGGCGCATAGCGTCTTGTGGAGCGGCCATCTGAGCGTCCTCACCAAACCCAGGGACATGGGCCGCTCCCACGCTGGCTACCTCGGTTGTGCGGTTTCGAGTGCTAGGGGTCCCATTAGCTGGGTGACCAGCGGCGAGCATCACCCCACTCCCTCCACCTCCCACCCAAGGCCTTGGAAAACTTGTCTCCTCTGTACAATGGTGGGGGCAGTAACAGGCCCAGCTCCCTGTGGCTGCTGTGTGTCCCTGATTAAAGGGTTGGCTTTTTTTCTAAGTGTTTGCTTGTGAGGAATCCTAGACTTGGGGAGGGGGGGCTCTGATCTTCAAAGACAGAGATCTTTTAGCCGCCTCCCCATCCCTTTCTCCGCCTCTCTGCTAATGGGCTGAAGTCTGGAAGTCCTTGCAAGATTCTTTGCTTCTAGGAAGGTTCCTGGAACTGAGAAATTCGTGTCTGCCTTCAGTGGTCCATTTGCACTCCCCGCTGCCCCGCTCCAGGCCCAGTGCCCCAACTTTCTCCAGAAAGGGCTCAGCTCAAGGACCGTCCAGAGGGTGGTTGGCGAGCACCGGCTCTTTCAGGGTGTTTCGTTTTCTCTCGCTCCCTCCTTTAGTCGCTCACCCCCTCCCTCGGGCGAGGTGGGAGCTGCCTCGCTGCCTCTCCGCCGTTGCCAGGAGCTGAGAGCATTTCAAGGCCTCCCTGTCCCATCGGCTGGAGGAGGTTTATCGGCTGCCGCTAAGTTCCCAGGCTTCTCCCTCACTCAGGAGGCCGCTGGGGGGTGGGTGCTTTGAGGTTCGGACTCCTGGCTATTTTTAAGGAGAGGACTCTGGGCTGGCATGGGATGTGGCCCAACCCTTTCACATCCTCTTTCCGCGTTTCTTTCCCATAGTCTAAAAGGAAAATGTAATACGTGAAAGCATTTGACCTATTTTTACTAAGGGCCTGGGTCTAATGAAAAGTCAAGTCGTGAGATTTTAAACAAATAAGAATTACTAAATGTGCTATATACTTAAAAAATGTATTTCTCTAGAACAGGAGAAAACATTGCTCCGTTAAGGCCTCTGGAACTCGAGCGAGTCGGTACCTTAGAGACGCATTTGTAGGCAAGACATTGTGTACAGAGGAATCAGGACTCTAGTTCACTGAGAAAAAGTTAATAAACAGTGGACCATGGGATTCACAGTGACACCGCGCCAGCGAGGGTCAGCCCGCGCGGGACGCCGCGGACTGCCTGGTGGAACCGGGCCGGCTTGCTTTAAGCGGAGCGCAACGCCTGTGCCACAAGTTTGGTTCCGGTTGGTTCGGCAGCAGGGAGCCTGAGGCGATCCGCCTCCGCAGCTGTCAGCTCGCAATACCAACGACGCCGGAAAGAACACCGGGCCCCCGAAGTCTTATAATAGAGGACAAGAAACCCGCAGAAAGAGAGGGAGAGAACCAGGAAGGGGACTGGAAAAGTCGCCCCCGTCCTGTGTAACGAATTCTTCCGAGGTGTAGAAGCTTCTCTGAGGGCTTGGGCGCAAGGGCTCTGGGCGCAAAGGGACCCGTACCGAACGTTTGCCGGCTCCTGTCCCCTCTCGGCCTTTGAATTTCCCCGCCGGGCCTGGCGCCGCTGGCAGGATTCGATTCCTCCTCCCTCTGCGACACTCGGTCTACACTCGCTGAGCCCGCACTGCACCCAGCGCAGCCCCCACCCCCCACCTCCCGCGGGTGGAGCACCGAGCATCGGGGTGCGGAGGCAGATGGAACAATGGAAAACAAATTAGACTGCGAGGCCATGTAGACCTTCTTCCCTCCGTGAGTCCCTCGCCTGGGCACCGGGAATTCTTGGGGGGCGGGGGGACAGAGACCCTGCACTTTCCCCGGGGAACCAAGCTCTGCACCCCAAGAAACGATCGTCAGCCTTCCTCCCGCGGACTGGAGAGAAGGCAGCCGCTCTTTTTAATTGTGTCTTGCTTGTAAAAATACTGCTCGATGTTACAAAGCGAGGCTGTGCTTTCACAGACCGCAAATGCTTCCCGCTGCTTCCGGCCCTGAGGACCAGAGTGTGAGGCGCACACTATCATATTTTATAGTCACTTCTAGATCACGGAATACTTTCAAATGCCATTTTTTTTTTTCTCGAAGAAACAACATCGCTGCGCTAGAGGGAGGGAGAGAAAGTGTTTCCACCCTCATACAAATGAGAACTCGGAGACTCGGAGACCCGGAGAGTTTAAGACACTTGCTGGAGGTGGCAAAGCCGGTGCGCTCCACAATAGGTCTGAATCTAGATTTCTGAGTTTTAGTTCTTTCTATCCATTCTATTTATTATCATTTCTATAATGAAATTCTTTTTTAGATCCTCGTTTTGCTTTTTAAATATTTCTAAACTTCCTTCAACGAGTAGTCTGACACTTAAAAATTAAAATCAATTGAAAATAAAATAGTTCGTGTCTCACAATCTAAGAGTCCGCTGGAAGGGAAAGAAAAGCAAAAAGGCGTCTCCACATTTTCATTCAGTTCGGGATGGATGCCAGAAGCTTTTTCAATGGGAAGGGCGCTTCTCAGGTCCCAGGGCATCCAAGACCAGAACAGAAACCTGGTCCAGGCGCCTGCAAGTCCTGCTGTGTTGCCCTCACCTGCGCCCCTCTGGCTCCCTCTCCCCCTTCTCATCCGAAGACCTCAAGGAAAAAAGTAGCAGCAATCGGGAGCTTGCTGCACCCACTTCTCAGACTGCAGTGAGATTTGCTCTGGGCCTGCAGAATCTTTGAGCTGTCCTGCCACCTCCAGGGATCTCTCTTAGCGACATGGGTCCCATTCTTTCACTGGTGGGTCTTCCCTCCCTCCTTTCCTGTCAGGGGCTTTTGACATTATACTGCCCAGTGTAGAGCAAAAGCATGACAAATGTTCTTCAAAAAAAATAAAACATGAATTTGCTTAATTCCTAAGCTTTCTGTTACCTGAAGTTAAAAATTCATTTATCTGTGTTTATTGTTATTTGTTGTTTTACACACACACATATGTCCCAGAAGGTAAGCTCTGTGAGGGCAGCAGCTGGCATGTATTAGTTGTCCAGTGTCTGTTGAATGCGTACAATTACAAAAGGAATTGCTAATGGCATCTCTCAGGGTTGCTGGGAGTGAGAGAATAGAACACACTCCCCCAAAAGGGGAATGTGTCCCCTGGCACGTGGTAGGTGCCCAGAGTAGCACCATTTCTCAAAGTAGGACACTGAGGCTCATGCCAGACGTGGAGAAAAAGGCCCAGTCTGGGTGTCCTTGGAGCGTTTATCTGTGTGTTGGTCTTACAATCTCCTGCCCACATCTAGGCTGCCTCGAAGGAGACCTTGGAGTCCCAGGACTCTGGGCTCTGCAGGAAGAAGGGGTTTCCCAAAGGTGAGAAGGGGTTGGAAGTCAGGATTTTGGAAGTTGAGTTCAGCCAGAGAACCTGGTTAGGCATTGAAACTGTGGCGATTGGCCAGAAAGACTTTGGGGTTCCCTGGGACAAAGATGGACAAGGGACACCAGGTGTATGGAGGGCCCAGACCCGTGCACTTTGGAAAGCTGGAGGGACACTGTCAGACAGCAGAACCAAGAAAAAGGAGGGGGGATGGGGAGAGACAGTAACAAGAAAAAGGAGAGAAAAGGAGGAGAGACATTGGAAGGCAGGCAGAAAGGGCAAAGACTGGCCTGAGAACCCAGAGGGATAGGATTCATTCATTAATTAATAACTCATTCATCCAGTCATTCATTCTATTTTTATTGCACATCTACTCAGTGCCAGGAACTTTGCCAGGAGCTAGGATTCAACATAGAACAAAACGGGAAATTCTGCCTTAGGGATCGGAGGCATTTTCTAAGAGGAAAATGGGGGGGGGGGTAAGTGTGAGAAGATATGAAGTGTTAGGGGAAAAGCAGAGCAAGGAAACAACAGCCAGAGAGAGAGAGCAGGGAACAGTAACCAGGGGAAAGAGAGCCGGGGGAGGACAGGCCAGGGAAACACAGACCCAGAGAAAAACGAGATAGGAGCCTAGAGACCAGGCATCAGAAATAGAGATCACCACCCCCAGGGAGAGGGGAAGCTAGAAAGAGAACTGGGAACGAAAGGCCTGTGCCAGTTGGAGGAGAGGGGACCAGAGAACCAGACAAGGCGAGGTCAATCCCAGACTCGCCCCCCTCCCCCTGCCCCAAACCCAGCTCTGGGGAGGGCAGCGGTGGTGGCAGGGACACCAGCGACTGGAGCTTTGCCAGTCCAAGACCCCAACGCGCGTATCAGCATTTGTGGGGCCACCGGAGACGCGATGTTTCCAGCGCCAGCTTGGGCCGGTTTCCGCACCGGCTGCCCCCAGCACCCTTCCCCGGCCACTGAGCCCGAGGTGACCTGGAGTTGGAGAAGACGCCCAGGCAGGCGCCGAGACCTGGCGCGGGCGGAGGGAGAGACAGGAAAGTGTCAAGGAAGCGCGAAGCCCAAGCTCAGAAACAGTGTGTCCCCCTCCGACCTCAACCACCCATCCCTGGGAGCCGAGCCCGCCAGCCCAGGGGCATCTTCCAAAGCCGGGGCTTTTGAGGCTGAGCTGAGGGGCTGGGGGGCTGCAGGACCCACTCCGCAGGCACCTGGGCTCCCCCATCTTGGTCAGAAAGGTGGATCATGGGCCACTACCCTTCAGTGGCAGCAGGTGCCCAAATAAAGTAGTCAGTGCACTCTCTCTCTCACACACACACCACTGCACGCTTGGACATGTTTATTGATTATTTAGAAATAATTGGTTTCTTGCAAAAGCAGAAGGAGGAAATGGGAGGCTCCCCCCCCCCCAGGCACACACACACCACTACACGTTTGGACGTGTTTATTGATTATTGAGAAATAATTGGTTTCTTGCAATAGCAGAAGGAGGAAATACGAGGCATGGAGCTTCCAGCTGCCAGATCTACCTCTTTCTGTCAAAAGGGTATTTGCTGTATTTTGACCTGAGAAAAGAAGAATACTGGAAGATCCGTGGCATTCCGTTTCTCTTGGCTAGTTTCCACTTTCCCTACATTCTCCCATATCGGCCTTTGATTGAAAGACAAGGGTGCTCTGCCTTTAAAGTCGACTTTCGCCCAGCCTCAAGCCCTCTTCAGCAGAGGTGCTCATTGACAGCAAACTGTCAAATGGCAAGGAACTAAAAGGAGAAAAACTGAGGGGTGAGGGTATGAGTGAAATGGAATAACGGGCACCCAAATGGGGAAGAGCTGGCAGGGAGCCTCTACCCACAGCCTTGCTCTCCCCTCCCCCATCTCATACCACCTCTCCCAGGGGCTGTGACCTGTGAGGAGAAGAATCCTTGCACCCGACTCAGCGTTCTCTGAAGATGCTCCATTCCTATGGCCCACACTCTGCTTGAGGGTGGGTAGGGCTCGGGTGGAGGGCTCAGAGCAGAAGGGAGCAGACAGCCTTATCAGTCAAGGGTGATCAATTTCTCAATCACTATGTGAGAAATTTGTCTTTATTCCACTTCAAAAGCCCCGAATTCACATTATCTCTCCCTCTTCCCTCTCCCCTCCTCCCACATACTACTTTGGTCAGGGACAGTGACAACTTCAGAGCCCCAAAGGCTCTGAACATGGCTGCTTCGGCAGATGAAGTGTTTGCAATTCGCCTCGGGATAAGAAGAGCTGAATGTAAGTTGTGTTTCACCCTGTAAAAGAGGATCGCTGGTATCTTTAAAAGTTACAGTTTTATGCCTAATTGCACCAAACTGGAAGCCACACAAATCATTCTCAACGGAAATAGATACAAAGGGCACTCTACTCAAGAACAAGAAAGAATGAACTACAAATACACCCAACGTGAATGAATGTCAAGTGTACCAGAACTGCATGAAAGAGGCCAGACTCTAAAGACTAAATGAACCCCTTCAGATGACAGTTTCACAAAGGCAAAACCATAGAGCTAGAAATCAGAGGTTGCCAGGGGCAGAGGACTGGGGGAGAGGTGACTACAAAGGGGGAGGAAGAAATGTAGGGGGAGGGTTGGAACTATTTTACATCTTAATTGTGGTGGTGGTAACACCATTTGTGTTTGTCAAAATTCATAGAACTGTGCACTAATGTGGGTGAATTTATTGCATGCAAATTTTACCTCAGTAAATCGGATTTTTAGAAAAAGCAGGAGGATAAGAGTATCGCTAGGGCAGGATAAGATTCTCTAGCACCTATTCTCTCTCTCTCTCTACACACACACACACACACACACACACACACACACACACATGCACGCGCGCGCGCATCTCCAGTCTTTAGTGGGGCTTCACATCCCCGGTACCCGTTTCACTCCCACCTAAAATACTTCAGAAAGAGTGATTTATACACAAAAGAAATCCTTGCATCTCTTTCAAAAGGATCCAGTGTCCAAGGCTGGCCCTCCATATTGCAGGGAAGGTGAGAGCCTAGAGAGGGTGGCTATGTTTTCCCTACCTGAGTGTCCTGAGACCAGGTATCGGAAGCTCAGAAATTGCTAAGTCACTCTCAACCACACTGCTGCTTTCCTAGGCACCCTGCTGGCAGGAGAGGGAAAAGGGGAGACCCAGCTGGCAGAACCTGATGGTCAGTCAGGAAAGACTGAATATTGTCCAGCTGGTCCCATGAAGCAAGAGAAAGGCCTGGCCTTGAAGGAATGAGGTTGCCCCTGCAAGAACTGTATTTCCCTTGGTCCGTTTAGCAAAACACAGCCTTTCCTGTACATGATCATATTCAACCCTCACAACATCTCTGCAGGGTAAGTTGTTTTGACTCCAATTCTTACATCAGTTTTCATTGCATTCAGCTGCAGTTCATGATGGGCACAAGGATGGGCTACCAGGAAAAACAAAAACAAAAACTGTGTCTTGTGCCAGATAAAACCACACTTTGTACCTGTATTTACAAAAGTCATGGTCATAAGGGAGCCCAAAGCCACTGACCACCTGGGCCACAGCCTGGTTCTGCTACCTTTCCTGCTCAATAAAAATGGGATGTGTGTGTATGTGTTCATTTCTACCCCTTCTAAGAGTTATCAATAATATCATCATTTCTAACTCCAGTCAAACCACTGTGGTCATGAAAGGAAAATGAATATATGGTTAAGAGAAATATTGTCCAGCCATTGGTCACTGGCTTTAATCTCAGTCCATTCACTTGAGTTAAAAAACCAACAATATCAGCAATCACAAAACACTACCCAGAATAAAATCTCACAAATAATTTATTTCTGCTTAGAATTAAAGCAAACGGATTGGCTTTGTTACAGATTTCCCTGTTACTCACATCCCCGTCCTTGGAGAGCTTGCTAATTAAGCAGTGGAAGAACCAAAAGGTGGGAAGGGAAGGAAAGAAGTTAAAAAAAAAAAAAAAAGCAGGAATCCACAACTAGGACAGCTTGTGGCAGGCAACCTTCTGGGGAAAAAGGAGGGAACCTGGGAGGCCTTGGGTAAATCAAGAGCCAGTCTCTCTCTTATAAAATGAGACTGGACACCAGAATATGAGACTTTTTTCAGCCTCAATGTCCTCTGAACCTGAAGTATTTGAATTCCCTTATAAGGACTGCAATCCATACAGCAAACATTTATTGAATGTTTACTGTGTGCCAGGCACCATGCAAACTTTGGAGACTTAAGGAAGAACACAAGCCTCTACTTCCAAACTGGTTCAGACCAGTGAGGAAGAGAGTCCCGCCAAGAGGCAATGGGAGAAAGTGTTGGAACACGTAAGTGAGAAGAGAAACTATTGTAACTCCTTGAAGGAGAAAGGGTAGTGAGAGGATGAAAATGAATTCAAGAAACTATTGTTCTTGTGTGTCGGTGTCTCCGCACACATTTGCCTCACTATTTTCTTTTCTGCCGACTTCAGCAAGCGCGTGCTTGAGCGAGAGAACACACAGAGAACCTACAGCACGAACAACTCTGTCCATTCCACGCATTTGACGCTAAACGCACACGTTTCCTAGGTGCTGCCAAGTGCACGTGGTGGACGCAGGGGCTGGGAATGGAAGGGGAGGGGTCAGGGGACAAAGGCCGTCGTTTCCAACCCCACCGGGTTGTGCGTCCTCAGGCTTGCCCAGCCCCCACTCGGTCTCAGTTTCCTCATCTGTGAAATGTGGGGGTTGTGCTCTATCATTTCTAAGCTCCCTCACAGCTCTGTAAAAACAAATGAACAATCCTTAAAAGACACCGGGATTAAGAGGCGGAATAAAGTCAAATATTTGTTGATTGATAGAACTCTGCCTCCAGGCCCTGCCAGTTGTTTTCGGTCTGGCTTCCCGGTGACCACCCGCCCTCTCCTGGGTCCCGCTCTCCCGCGGGGCCGCCGGCTCCCGGGCCCGGGCCCGCGCCTGCCCCCCGCGCGGGGTGCCCTGCGCCGCGGCCGCGCGGGCGGGTGATGGATGGCTGCGGAGCCGGCGGCCTGTCAGGCCTTATTGATGAGGTGCGCGCCGACGGCCGCCGCGTAACCCGAGGCGGCGGGCGGCGAGCGCTGGGCGGCGGCGGGCGCAGACTCGGCGGCGCTCAGGGTCAACCCCCGGCCGGCCGCCCCCGCTCCCCCCCAACCCCGGCGCGCCCGGGCCCGGCTCCGCAGAGGGGGCGGCGGGCGCGGAAGCGCCTCCCCGGGCTGGCGCCGTGCGCGGCCCCGCTTCCTCCCCGCGGCCGCTCGACTTCCCGCCCCCGCCCTCCTGGCGGCGGCCGCAGCCTCCCGGGCGGAACCCCAGCGCCCGCTCCGCTCGTGCCGCAACCTCTGCTCTTACCCTGCGGCCGCGGTTCGCACCGGCGTCCGAGCCTCCGCGCCTGCTCTCCCGCCGCGCTCGGGGGAAAGGAGCGCCTTCCCGAGCCGAGAGGCCGCTCCCCACGAGGCGGGACTCCGCCGCCTCGAGAAGTACCTTCTGCGGCACAGCTTGCGAGCGGGAGGGTCAGTTTCACGTGCATCGCCTGCGCTCGCGTGAGGGGAGCAAAATCAGGACCCCGGCGAACATTCCTTTTGAGTGTATTCGACTTTTTAACATAGCGATAGAAAAGATAGGCAAATAAAAGTCAACGCACCTACATGTGAAGTCGGTAAGGTCCCAGGGTGGAGCCCCCCATTTGTGTACATTTCTTATGTTCCAGTCCCGCTTTTATACCAGCAAAAACGCTTTACTTGCTCTGCTCGAAAAGATATGGTCCAGTTTAGTTCATTCTCATCCTCCCGCTTACTTTCTCCCAGTTCCGCCTCCCTCCATCTTGTCTTGGCCCCGTTTTTCGTCCCATCGCCTTTGCAGAGGAGAAGGGCGGCTGAAGGGCGCTATCCGGGTGCCTGACAGACTGCAGGACGAGAGCAGGTTGCTTGGCTGCTCTGTCTTTCTACCGAAAGCCTCCAGGACGGCTCTCTCTGTTGGTGACACCCAAGAGAGGATCACGAAGGTAGAATCTGCAAAGTACTTTCGGTTAATAAGAATTGAAGAAGTCAGCTCTGGAGACAACAGAGAGTACTAAGGGGCTCAACTTTTTTCCTTTCTCCTCCTCTTCCCCCGCCCCAGTCTGAGTCAAGGCCTAGCTCACGCGGGTAAAGGGGCCTCATTCTTCATTAGAGGTGACCTAAGAGCTGGAAAACAGGTAGTCTTTCCTGTGGGGCACAGTACAGAAAGCAGAGGGAGGGATCCAGATAGGTGTGGCCTGAAAGACTTGGGGCAGAATATACAGGCAGGGGGTGGGTGGGGGTCCGGAATCTAGGCGGCAGGTGACTGGTGGAAGCTCATTGATCTGGGAGTCGGAAGTCTTGGGTTCTAACTGTAAGTGGCGTGACCACAGGCAAATGGCTTAGCTTCTCTATGTTTTGGTTTCCTGTTTGCAAGAGGAGAACAGACTGGGCCCCTTCCTACACCAACGTTTTGTGACTTTAAGGCTCCCCCAGTGGATATCACCAAGCTCTTGCGATTCTGTGCCTCAAAATGTTTTATAACAAGGGTCTCATTGCTGGTCCCACCCAGCCGAAGGGTGGGGACACCAGAACTCTAAGTCTGAACTCAGTCTTAGTCACAGATAATGAGTGTGGTGCGGTAAGGAACCTAAAACATGAAGCCTGTCTGCATGTGTATAGTAAAAGGCTCGGAACATAGATAAAACTTCAGTCCACTTACTAGGCAAACAGTAACAGCTACCACTGGGCACTTACTATATGCCAGGCACAGTGCCAAGTACATTGCATGGATTGCTTATCTCATTTATCTACACAATCACTGCATCTCCCATTTTACAGACCAAGAAACTGAGGGACAGGGCTATTCAGTAACTTTCCCAGCTTAACAGGCAGTAGAGCCAAGATTTACAGATCGTTTGATTCCAGAGCCCAGACGGTGCCACAATGAGCAAAGCATTTGTACTGTGAGAGATATAAACAAGAAAAAGAAAGACTTTCTTCTAACATACTCTCTTTTAAATAAAATTTTTGAAACTTTAATTCCCAGAATCAGTCCTTTCCCCCGCTCTCTTCCATGGACTTTAACACATTGTGTTTCACTTTAATCACTTCCCTTGTCTGCATGTCTACATAAGGCTCTCTTCCAGGTTTCAGTCTTCTCAAGGGCAGAATCCTGCTGGACAGCTTTGAATTTTCCCTAGTTTCTAACATAGAGTAGAAACAACAAACTTTTAAAAAGTTTGTTGAATTCTGAAAATTGGATCCAGCTTGTCCTTGCACAGTGTAAATCTCTATCCCTGTGACTGAAGATGCAATATCAGGGATGCGGCCAAAACACAGTCCCTTCCACTGTGCAGACATAGAGAGCTCACTTGGCAGAAGATGCCCTGTGATGCCTCCCCAGCACCTGTTGGGGCGAGGGGTGACCATGGCCCCAGGGACCTTTGGCCTCTGTTTGACACTAACACTGATATGGAGAGCTGGAATTGCAAGGGGCCTTGGGTATTCTAGCCCAATCTACTCATTTAAAAGATGTGGTTATTAGGACCCAGAAAGGGCTACAGCTTTATCCAGAGTCACACAGCTGTTTAACAGCAGAACGGGTAGTAGGTGTGTTGAGACCTGGTCATACCGTGTTCTCCGGTTTCAATGTGCTGCTGTAGGAAATATATCACCCTTCTATAAATCTGAATCCCAAGGCCAGGCTTTCCTCATCCTGATGCAATCACCAGGGTGAGAGGATTAGGGATAAGGCACACTGAGCTCTGGGGTAGCTGGAGACAGGTGACCGTGGAGAGCTCCGTGCACCCGCCCTTTGTAGGAAGGTGGAAACAGTGACCCTAGCTGAGCCCTGGGTGGGGGTGGGTAGGAGCATGAAGCTGCGCTAAAGGGTCTCAAGGGGTCATAGACATTCAAAACTACAGTCATCCCGTGGGCAGCCCCCCCCCAGATGTAGGATAAACCAACCACACCAAGGCACTAATACATTTCTGGACAATAGCTGTCAACTATCCTGTAGATGCATCAATAGCCCGGCCTTCAAAATGAAGGGAGTAAGGTGGCAAAGTGGTAGAGGGGAGGGGTGCAATGGACAGGGTTCTGGACTTGGTCCTGGTTCTGACCCTCATTGTTTCATGGGGTGATCTTATATCCCAGTTTATGCCCCATGGCCTGGGTAATTTTTCATAGGACACAAATCACTTATAATTTCACACACATTTAAATGGTCACCTTTGTCTCGGACTCTATGCTTTTGTTTTCCCATGTACCAAGTAAAGGGTTTTGGGTAAATATCATAGCAAACGCTTCTATTTGATGAATGTAGGGTTCCAAGTGGAGCCTCACAGCATCTTTTGTCTGGGCAGCTGAGAGCAAAGTCACTATGGATTTGTCACTGCCCTGTTATTGACCTTGAACTTTGGGCCTCAGGCTCACCATTGGGGAACAGGGATTGATTTTTTTTTTAATAATACAATAAACTAGTCCTTCATGAGAATGCATTAGCACTCACCTCCTGAATAAGCAAGTCAATTGTTAACTTCACTCATTTTCAGCATATGTTACAAACAGCGTAACTGCTGTTCTTGCCCTATTTGCTTCCTCCCATTTCTCCACTGGTTTGTTTGTATTTAACTAGTAGCTGAGTGGAGGAAAGGAGAGTTTTAGATTCAGTTCTTAATTGGGACCCTCAATTCACTGTCTCTCTCTTGTCTTTTTTTTTTTTTTTCTGCCTGTGACAGTTCCCAGCCCCATTCTCATGATAAAGAAATGTTGCTGGGGACAAGGTTGTGGCAAGGACAGCTCCTCAGTGTGCTCCCTATTGTGGCTACCCCAGCAGTCAGGCAGTCTTTTATCCCTCCTGTTCCCACACACACACCGGCTTTACACCCGATGATCTGTGAGGTTCAAGTGTGTGTTTGTGTATATGCGTGTAGTGCTTTATTTTGTCATTTCCTTAAACTTAAAAAGGTCCTTGATGGCTGCAAGAGTATTGAGTAATTCTCCCTCTCCCCCATGGCACACACAGTAGGTAGCTCGATACACACTTGAGAAGGAATTAATGATTGAATAAATCTGGAGGCCAGATATGGAGTTCTGTAGAAAAAGAGTGCCTATTTGTGAAATGCACAAATTCTTCTTTTTTCCACATTTCAGGCACCCTGGAACATGGCCACAGTGTAAATGTATGGCTTTGTCAACCACCTTATTTTCACTGTTTTGATCTCACATGTGTGGGGGCTTTTAAACTGCTCTTTGCTTCACTTTATAACTTGCACCTTGGAGAGGCTGGATGATAAATGAGAGACGAATAATTCCTTATTGCTACTTATCTGTTGAATCTATAAACTAGTGTCAGCATTTACTCAGTTGGGTTTAAAGCTGGGCCTGGTATACTTATTAACCTGCTTAAAATAAGCCATAAAAAATGGGCTTGGTAGGCAATTGTTTTAACTAATTTTTAAAAATGACATTGGTCATTTCCCACTAACTTGTGGGGTGAACTTTGGCAAATCACTTAACCTCACCTGTAAAATAAAAGTTTGGGAGGGGGTCTACACCATCTTTAAGAGCCCTGCAGCCCTGTCATTCTTTGATTAAAGAATTTCAGATGAGTAAATTAAGGGAGCCTAATTATACATATTAGGTCAATCACAAATCAGTTCACACAGACCATCTCAGGAGTCTTTGGCATAATCCTGGAGGATGGGGGATGTAACACTTACTCATTAAAGCAGGGCATTTTGAGTTTTATTCTGTGACTTATCAGTGGTGTGGCCTTTGGCAATGCAACATCTCCGAGCCTCAGTTTTCTCATACATAAATCTGGCATACCACTCTGATTACCCCACAGAGCAATCCACTGTGAGGATCAAATGTGATATATAGGTGAAAGCACTCTGATAAATGTTATTCCTTGTCCCCAATTTATTTTGGTTACCCAGTTTGCAGCCATTGTTTGAGTCTGTTTTGTCTTGATTACACATGTAAATTATCTTGAAATTATTCGAAGGTTGAGCTCTTAGGATACTTCTCCTAGGGGTCAGTGTGTGTTCAAGGAAAACCTGTGCCTGGTGAGACATTTCTGAGAATGTGAAATGGCACGGTGATAAGAAAATCAGCCAACATCTACTGGCCACAGACCTAGGAACTCCTAGCTGCTAGAAAATAAAGCCCTTTGGGAAGGCTTTGGAAATATGCACCCTTCTTATACCCCTTGCTTTGGGAGATGCATCCAGGCCATATGGTAGACCAATGACTTTTGGTTTTTTCCCCTTCAGAGACAATTGTAGATAAATTTGTTGTTGCTGAGGATTTTGTTTTAGAGAATCAGTCAGCAAAGATGTCTGGAACGTGCCCCTGTGAGATCATTCTTTTTGACATTACCTACAACCACACTGGTTCTGTGCAGGGGGTGGCAAATGTGGCCTGAGGACAATTATGGTGCCTGACTGGGCCCTGCTTGCCCTGGAGATGGAGAGGGGCAGGGAGAAACTGACTCCTGTCTACAAAAAACTAAAATTCTTCAGTTCTACCAGAATTCTATTCATGTTCCTTTACCACCAACCAACCAAACAACCAAAGGCTGACTTCAAAGTTGAAAAAATCTATCATCTGTCTAGCTGTCTGTCTATCTATCGGTCTATCTATCTATCTATCTATCATCTATCTATCTAGTGCTTAGAGAGAGAGGATATGAGTGCTATTTTAAGTCTATATCCCCTACTGTATCCAGACAACAATTTTTTATTTGCTCAATATTTATTTGATAATTAACACTAATGAAACTGGACTTCAGCTCCACGCTATTTTTCTCCTCTGTTGACTGAGTTACATTAAATTAAAAATCTCAGTAGGAGACCGTCTGAAAGGTCTCCTAAGTTTACACTGGGATTTTGTTTCTACTTCTTCATATTCCCACCCTCCTGCCCACCCCAACGCACACTCTGAGTAGAAAGTGAGAGGAAGGCAGCCTTCATCTTTATAAACGGCTACTTATTTCTCTACAAATCATAACAAACTATTCCAGTTTTGAAAATGGCACCTGACCTTCATTAATACTTGCCTGGTTGTTCTTGTAGTCTTCAGTTGCATTCTTAGTGGTTACCTTTCTTGCTGTCACAAAAGTCTTCCCTTCTAAATACCCCCTCCAGCTTTTTGGCCACCAGGAAAGGCCTGTCTCCCCGCCCTTCCCTGCCCAAGTTCCTCTCCTCTTCTCCTGGGGTCTGAATAATCAGCTTTTATTTGCAGCTGGACCAGCACCTGGCCTTACATTCCACCACATCCTTCTGTCAGCAAAGGGAGTTTGGAGAAGAGGAAAAATGTTACAAGAACTTAGACTACTGTTTTCAATTTCAGAAACATTCAAGGTTGCAAGTGAAATTCTGAAACAATCTGGATGGCTGTGAAAACATTTTCTAACGGGGGTGGGGGAAACTCGTCATGAAAAAAACATCATTCCCACCAAGTGTAAATGTCTCTAGAGTCCAGGTCTGTTCTTGGAGTTTGAGTCTATTGAGTTTTGGGGACTTTAAAGCTGGATTCTCTAAAATGAATGAGTATTTGTCATAGGCACCATAGTCACAAAGTCTGAGGAAGTGAGAATCTGATCAATCGTCCCCGTGCCTCTCAAAATATTTCTTTTTCTTATTTCAAAGAAATAGGAACTCATTGTAGTTCATTTAGAAAATACAGATAAGTATAGAAAAACACAATCTACCCTTAACCACACCATCCACAAAGAACTGTGGAGAACATTAGTGTTTTCTCTCTCTCTCCGCACCTCCTCACCAGTTTCACACTGCATAGAATGTTTCATAATCGACTTTTTATTTTTTTTTAATTATGAGACATTCCCATGTCATTAAATATTTTAAGGAAACAGTTTGATGGCTACATTATGGATTTTGCTAGTTTATGTAAATGAACTTGTTCAGAGTTTACATTCTTTTACTATTTTTCACTAAAATAAATAAATATTTGAGGTATCCTTGTCAAATCCACATAAATTTTGTTAAATAAAATAAGACAGACCTCTGAATATCTCCTTGGAATAAAGTGCTATTACTGGAAAAAGAGGGACAAAAGATACACACATGCATAGTGTTTTGGATACATATTGCTAAACTGCCTTCTGGAAAGTTGCATCCATAATTCCCATTACCACCACCAACACTCAATTTGGGGTAAGATAATTTTTAAATGTATTTATCAAATTTGGGAGTAAAATTCCATCTCATTAATTAACAAATATAGTTTCTGAATCTTTTTGACATCCAAGGTAAAAAACCAAGTAAAGAAACGAAACAAAGCCAGAAAAACCCGGGATGGCCGGCTGCTGATTTACACTGTGGAGATTATTTTAGGGACTGGAAGAGGTCCTGTCTGCCCTCTAAGGTTTGTGAAAATTTCAAAATATAAGACTGAAGCACAGAAATGTTAGGTAATCTTCCCAAGATAACATAGCCAGTAAGTAGTGGAGATGGGATTCAAATCACATTATTCTAACACTATGGTCTAAACCCTTTGACTTGCCGGGGACCATGTGTGCCTAGTATCTCATCATATCTAAATTTGCAGAACGTTCTTTGTGATGAGCTTATTTTCCAGAAGTTGCCTTTTTGTAGCTTTTAAGTCTTTAAAGAGCAAATGAGAATAATCTCAGATTTTTAGTGAAGGGGAATTTTATTTTGGAAGAAGGTGTCATCTTCTAGACTCAGAAGCATATTCATACATCTTATTTCTAGAATATTCCAGGAATAGAAGAGGAATGAATTGGTCCAGGTCACTCAGCTTGTAGGTGGTTGTGTTGGGACAGGAATCCAGGCTCTGGAGATTCTTTGGCTCCTGCCAAAACTCGGACCTCTCCGGGCAAGTGAGGCAGGCCAGTTTGACTAAGGTCCACAGCGCCTTAACACTTC
The DNA here is from genome assembly GCA_004024745.2 of Catagonus wagneri. Lineage (NCBI taxonomy): Eukaryota > Metazoa > Chordata > Mammalia > Artiodactyla > Tayassuidae > Catagonus > Catagonus wagneri. The sequence continues at coordinate 7,292,321 of PVHT021183556.1, forward strand.
TTGGGGGTTCGTAACCTGCCCCTGGAAATTCCATTCTCAGGGGAAGTCTGAAAGGGAGGTGGTCCAGCCCTGTTAGTGGGACACTTGAGGGGGTCACAGCAGCGCAAGAGACTTAGCCTCCTGAGCTGAGGTGTGGGCGGATGGAGACCGACTTCTCCTGGGGAAAGACTTTCCAGTCGACTGAGCCACGTTCAAGCCCACGCGAGCCTCTTTGCAGGCTTTTCTGAGGAGGGGATTCCTGCATTGAATGGAAGGCTGGACCAGATAACCTCTGAGGCCCTTACAACTCCCAACGTCTGCGATTTGTATGTCTTGTGGGAAAGAAGTGAACAGTCACGGGGCTGGAATGGTTGATTTAGGGTCCCACCCCCCTCGTCAGCATAGTCCTCATCTTGGGCAAATAATTTAACCTGTCAGTACAAGGCACAATGCCTGGTGGAGAAAAGGTTTGTAAATGTTTGCCGAATGAATGAAAGAAAGAATGGGTGGATGGATTTAAGTCTTCCAAGTTCCAATAATCCTGGTGAAAATTGGAATCTTACAGTGCCCCTTACATGCCCTTTGATGGATGTGAGTTTGCATGAAACAGTGCAAGTATATATCGAAGTTTTTAAAAGATAGTGACACTCCAGACCCAAAGGGATCCTAATTCATCCTCACACTGACAGTAGAGTTAGAATTGACCGGCATCCAGCGTCAGTAAGCTAACCATGGCTGCCGCGAGTCTGAGTCCACACAAAACTGTTTCATTAATTCCCCCCACCCCGCCGCGCCCCGCCCCAGTGGGCCAGCTCAGCGCCTCCCTGGTCCGGGTGGGGCAGCCAGCCCCCGTCCCTCCCTCCTCCCCCGCCCCGGATAAATGCCGAGGTCTAATGGATTGTTCATGCTGCTGTCCAGATTAGATAGCGAGCCCCCCGTTATCGCGGCTGGAGCAAACCCGAGCGGCCACCACGCCGAGTGCTTTCTAAGGCAGCCCCGCGCGGAAGCCTAGGGACAAATACAGGGCTGACAAATCCTGGGGCCCCAAGTCTGTTTCCTCCTAGCACCTCTTCCTAGGACTCGCCCTGAACCCTATACCCAGCCCCTACTCCCATGGCACTTGAGGAAGCAGATATCCGATGTGGTCAGTAGCCACATTCTGCTGAATTCTAGAGAGTAGTTTCTAAGACTGGCAGATTCTGCTTGTCAGCTTTCCAGAAGCGAGGCACACTTTGAACATTAATTAATATCAGAGAGGGGTTTTTGCACTAACAGGATTACACGGGGCCCGTAGGCTAGTACCTTTCCTAATATTTATTGTTCGTGAATGGTTGTAGAAAAAGGGTAGATAATATTCTGACCTCTGCTCTGAGTTCCCCATGGTCAAGTTTTCACTGTTAATTAGCTTGTTTCTTTAGAGCTTCCTTTTAAAAAATTTCTTAAAGAAATAAACCTTGCACAGGGAAATCCACTCGATACTCTGTAGTGACCTATATGGGAAAAGAATCTGAAAAGAAATGGATATATGTATAACTGATTCACACGGCTGTACACCTGAAACTAACATGACACTGTAAACCAGCTATACTCCAATAACATTTAATTTAAAAAAGAAAGAAAACTTAACACGTGTTCCTTAAGAGCTACTTTTTTTTTTTGTCTCCAGCCATTTTCTGAAAGCAAAAAGGATCTACAATCAGCACTAGTCTAGGAAACAAAATGTTCATGTATGCTCTAACAAAAAATTCCACAGAAAACAAATAATAAATGCTCAAAAGAATGACTTATCTCCACAGAGAGACTAATTGTTCTATCATTATTACGCTAGAACCACTCTGATATAACAGAAAGCAAATAAAATTGTAGCTGATGAACAACTGAAAGTTATCTGTTTATACCATATCAGTTTCCTGCTAAATCCTTAGTTGGTGGAAAGCCATAATGAATGGCATGGCAGGACAAATCATCTGGCTCAGTGTTAAATATTTCCACTACATTAAAAAAAAAAACCCACAGCATCATTATTTTGAGTGAATTAATGTTAGACATTCGCCTAGATGCTGGAAAGAAATTTTGCAGGGTACTATTTACTGAGAAGTGGAAATTTAAGATATTCCTTAAGGACATGAAAACAGCTACAATGCAGTTAACACTCAAAAATTAAAATAGCTCGCCAACAGGAGGGCTTCCGATTGATTCACCCAACAAGACATCATCCGGTGACTTCTGTGTGCAAACAGGACTCCCGAATTAATAAAAACGAATTAATTATATGGCATGAGGGTCTTGGGTTGGGATGAGACAGGATTAAAACCAGAGGCAGAGGAAAATTTAAAGGCAGAGCATGTGTACGTTAAGAAGACAATACTAAACGAATAAAGACAATCCCAAAGAATGATGAGTGTGCGGTGGATGAGGGAGAAAAGACATCCCTTAATTCCTAAAGAAAAAGCAGCTACTCCAACCCCCACCCTGAGCCGACCCCTGCCAACGCAGCCCTGGCGTCTGGACACCGGCCCCCTGGTGAGGTGCGGGCATCTGCTTGGGGACTGCAGCTACTGCCCCCAGGGTTAGCGACTAAGCGACGTATGGCATTGGAAGGATCTACCAGGAGGTTTTCCAGGACTAAGAGGAGGCTTGCTGGGAACTGTCGAGTTTGGGGTGCAGGCGGAGAAGTGACTAAATAACAGCGACCTGCCCCAGAAACTCAGCGTGCCCAGGCCTGGGAATCCGTTGATCCTCCATAAGTCCCAAATCCAGAAGCGACGCAAAATCTCTATGTCCAGCCCCCAAGCCGGCAGGGAACATGCCTAAAATAATGAAGCTCTTTGAGCCGGGCTGAGGGAGACTCCCTGAACTCGGTGTCCATGGTCATGAAGCTTGAGAACCCGGGGTGCCATTCATGCGCCCCCCCCACACACACACCCGCATAGCCCTCCAAACTCAGCCCAAGAAAGGGCTGATCCAGTGCCTTTATCCACTGGAGTCTCCAGAGGTGCGCTGCGACCCTCGACTGGGGGTGGAGTGGGGAAGGGGGTGGCACCACAAGGGGGTGCTGAAATACAAAACAGCCTAAACTGGGGTGTGTGTGTTAAGAACAACCGTTTCGATGAATCTCCTACTGTGATTCTTGGCTAGTTAAGAGACTCCTCTGGGGCGATCGCGACTGGGAAGAGACCAGAGAGGCCGGGCTTCGTTTTGCGCCTCGATACCTGGACAGTGAGGGCAGCGGTGTCGGGGCGAGAGGGTGCAGGGGCCCCTGGAGCTCTGCCCTTGGCCAGGAGCGCGCAGGCAGCAGGCAAAGCCAGCCCACCTTTTCCTTGCCGCTCGCCTCCCTGCCCCGCCATCAGGGCATTCAACATCCCGCGAGCTCTGAGCTCCCCAAAGGGGTCTCCCGCGAAGAGGGCAACCCGGTGGCGTTCTGATCAGCGTCAGGCCCAGGACCGAGGTCACACGACTGACCGCGCCCGGACCCCGTTGCTTGTGGCCTGGGCTTTCTTTCCAACCATTCCCTGCGTTCAGGACATTCGTTTGTCCCGGGATCCCGGGGCCTGAGACTCAACCCTGAAGACCGCGGGCGCGACACCCCTGCGAGGTGGCCTGGCCTACGTGGCGCCAGAATAGTTGAAGTGCGTTCAGATCTATCTGGGGTCGGCCCCGCGGGGAAGAGGAATAAGACGGAGCTCAGCGGCCTCGTGGGCCGAGCTCAAGGGGGCTGGTGTTTATTTGTAAATAACTGCGGGTTCAAGGGCGCGGTGTCGCGCGTGCCAGCGGGGATCCTGGAGCCTCCAGGGGGTGAGGAGCCCCCTCTAACAGCGCCACCTCTTCGCCCACACGCACTGGGGTTTGCACTAGGCAGCTCAGCGGGAGGGAGCGATCCCAGATGCTAAACTGCCCCAAAGCGCTCTTCAGGCTTCCAGTCACCAGTTCTCCGCAGGGCTCCTTCGGTTCTTCTCATCCAGGCTCTCTCTCTTGGCAAGATCTTCTCTGATGGGGAGTCAGCCTTTTGACCCCCAGTTGGAACCCTTTTGTGGGGGCCCCCAGCCACGTGCTGTTACTTTGGGCAGAGTAACTTCTTCCAGTCTCTTCTGGCCAGGCGAGGAGCGGAATTTGTAAATTTTAGAGCGCCGTACAAAAGGGATTAAAGCTGATTACTAATGATTAATGATCCTTTCTCTTGTTTTTCTTATTTGGGGACAATTCTCTGCCTCTTCGAGGGATACTAGAAGTTTTATTGGGCGTTCTCATTATTTGAGAGTTCCCATCTCTTCCCTCCTAAGTTCCTTAATTAAAAAAAAAACCCAAACATTTTGTTCCCTTCTCCAAACTCTTGGCGAAGTTAGGGCTGTTCGCCCAGGACCCGGGGAACACTTTCAAGGTCGCCCTCACTGCCGCGGGGACCCCACCCATCGCGCCCGCCCTCCTCCCTCCCGCGGGCTGCGCTCCCCGCACCGTGGCCCAGGCTCGGACGCCAGCGGCCGGACTGGGCCCTCCACGGTCCTCCACTCCTTTTCATTTCGCCGCCAGCCTCAGGATTGCTCTCCTCCCCTCCCGCCCCCGTCCTTCCCGACCCTCCGCCGGAGCCTGACGCCGCCTGGTTTATTGACCTTAGATCGCCTTTGGGGCTTTATCAGACCCAGCGGGGGCGTCCCGTGGCGCAGGGCCCCCTCTCGCAGTGGCGCGGCGGGAGCCCCTTTTAAACTTTTCTAGAAACCTCTCTTTCCTTTCCCAACCCCAACTCAGCTCCGAGAACCGAGCGGAAAATCACCCGAATTCGCACGATCGTGGAGAGGTGCAGGGCCTTCGGGGCCACGGATATTTTCCTGGATCGCCCCTTCATCTAGAGAGTTCAGGTGAAAGTGTCTCCCCACCCCCCAATTATTCGGATAATTATCTCGAATCTCCACTTGGTGCTGTGTTTAGACAATTGGAGATGGATGGTTTGAATTTCCTCAGTCTCCTTATTGCCTCAGCCCTAGAACATCTCTGCAAATACACAAGCCCAACTATAATTTTCTGTCCCATAAATCACTTGGCAAATATAACAAGGCATTAGAAAGTCATTTGAAATGGATATTTTATTGGGCTTGAGAAACAGAACAGGGATAAAGAGCAACTTATTAACATTTCCTCCTCCGTACCAACCATACAGAATCGTCTGATTTCCCCTCTCCCTGCCAATTGAATTCACAAATGCAAAAATCACTTTCAGAGACACATTCTTTAGAAGGAAGAGGAAATGTCTATTTTGCCAGAAATGAATTCTAATGAATTCTGTTTTTTTTTTTTTAAAGTTCCTCAAGTGGGACTTTTACATATCCTTTTACTCTAGGCTGATTTATTCAAATAAGACTAACAGAATCAAACAAACAAACAGAACTGCTACTACTAATAATAAAAAACTACACCAATTTTATGAATAAATCATGGGATTCTAGTAGCATATCACAGTAAGTTTTGCCCTCAATTCAGAGGGGGCACTTTCCTTATTTTTGCCCAGATAAAAACCTCTCAAATTCTCTTAATTTGGGAGAACATGGAGAGGAGTGAGAATATTAGCACTGGGGGGAGGGGTTGGGAGGGGTAAGGGAACCAGAGTTGAGCAGGGGAAAGATAAGGTGGATGGGGGTAAATTTTGAATCACCCCTTGGAAGCTGGTGAGTGGGAACCAGAGGAAGGAACTAGTTCCCATTCTCAGGTTTGCAAAGCTAACGTTGGCAGTACAGACACCAAGACTTTGCAGTAAGCCCTACCCAATACCTCATGTGTGCTTGCGATAGGTCCTCTTAAGGCTACAGACTTAAAATATGCCATTGTCTGTCTTCAATCTTTGGGCAAGCCCAGGACACTCAGACAACCTGCGTGGTTTCAAACCCTTCAGACTTTTCCAAAGCCTCAGTCTCTTGAAGCTTAGCAATGCATCAAATATTCTCTTGAAGCTTCCCTCTGTCTTTAACCCGGTATCCCCTTCTTTTTGGACTCAGCTCTCCCCCCCCAGACCCCTACAAATAAGATTCAAAACTCATTTGCCCAAACTCTGGGTGTATAGGAAGCAGAGGCAATTTTGAATTGTTTGCAAAAGCATACGCAACAAAGCTCTTGAAGTCAGGAAGTGGGTGATGGTGGGGAATACAATGGCTGAGGTCCACCTGCGAGGCCCACCTCCACCCTCCTTCCCATCGCAGGTTTGATTCCAGAATTAATGACAAATTAAACCCTACAGCAAGCCTGGCTGACCCTTGGCCTCTGAATAGGCGACGAACATGATCAGATCCTACAGGCTGAACACGATCAGATCCTGCAGGCCGGTGCGAGGCCTATTCCCTAACGCCCCAATGAAGCCAAACAAACAAACAAAAAACACCAGGGAGATTTTCTTCCCTGAAAGCAAACCAGGCAGGTCTGACCTGGGTCAGGAAGGGTTCTCCTAGTTCTTAGGACAGAGCATCTGCAGGGGGGACCCGGTGAAAGCCATGAGATTGATTGGGTGTGTTGGAGGCCAGAGGACCCAGGGGCACCTGGTTAAATCCTTGGCTTCCTGGTGTGTATGTATTTATTTGTTTTTTCCTTGAGAGTCTGCCCATCTCCATCAATTTCCGATTGTCCCGAGTGGGAAGCTGAATCGGGAAATGGAGCAACTAAAATGCCCCCCAATTTTAAGAAAGGGAAACAGAGAAAACAAACCAGATAGCGAAAGTAGGGAAGGAAGCCTTGCCCCTGCGGCTTGGCTGCAAGAAATCTCATCCATCCCCAAAGTCCCCAAGCCCCCTCCACACGCCCTCATCCACTCTGGCTGGTCCCCTCCGGGCCCTCCTTCCCCCACGTCCGTTCTCCCGAAAGCTGGTATTCAGCGCACTCCCCGGCCCCTTCTCTCCTCCAGCCCCCGCTGCTCCCTGTGCACCTCCCTCTCTGCCCCAAGGGAGGAGTCACCAGGGGCCCCGGAAGGCACTCACCGCGGTGGGGAGCTCCTCTTGCCCCGGAGGGAGGCAGACTCTCGGGGATGGCTCGGTCCCTCAGTCCCGGGGACTCCAAGCCGTTCTCAGCGGGTGGGAGGGAGGCGCTGTGAGCCAACTCCCAGCTCCCTCGGAGCTCGAAGCTTTCCCCTTGGAATTAGATAACAGGAAAAATAGATAAGAGAAGTGGTTCATTAATTCAGCAAGCCTTTTTTTTTTTTTTTGGTATGTGTACCAGTGGAAGGAGAGTCAGCTGGGGAATGAAGCCCTGGTTGGACATACAAAAAAGTCAATGTTCACAAGGTTGCAGGGATGCTTCTGAAAGGACTGGAGGTCAACAGGAAAGAGACTTAAGGAATCACTGTTTGTAGGAAGAAATGCTGACTTCACAGAGTCCCTCTCAGACTCTAGTTCTGCCCTTCTGAGTGGGTTGGGGCAGGTTTGTGGTATGTGCGTGGGTCCTGTAATTGTCTTCTGAGGGTCGGAATAATAATAACCACAGTGCAGTTCTTCCTAGCACAGCAATTAAAAAATAGATTTTCAAAGCACTTGCTCATGTAGCATTCCTTGGCTCCTCACGACAAGATCAAGTAGGAAGATTATATAATAAGTTATAATTGGAGCTCCCATTCTGGTGCAGTGGAAACGAATCCGACTAGTATCCATGAGGATGTGGGTTCAATCCCTGGCCTCGCTCGGTGGGTTAAAGGATCTGGCATTGCTGTGAGCTGTGGTGTAGGCTGAAGACACAGCTCAGATCCCAGGTTGCTGTGGCTACAGTGCAGGCTGGCAGCAGTAGCTCCAATCTGACCACTAGCCTGGGAACTTCTATATGCTGCAGGTGCAGCCCTACAAAGCAAAAAAAACCAAAAACAAACAAAAAACAAAACAAAACTGTGATAATTAAGACAATTGAGCTCAGAGAGTTTAGGAACCTGCCTATGGTCCAGTCACACAGCAGGGAAGGGAATGGAGCCCATATTGGATTCCAGATCAACTGATTCCTAATCCAGTGATAAAGAATCAATGGATTCTTAGAATAGGAAGAGACCTCAGAATTGCAGGAATTCCCTGTGGGATGGTTATCCAAACTCTACTTGAATACCCCTGGTGATGGGGAGCTCCTTCCTCTACAGCACATGGATGTACAGCTCTCCTGACCACCACACTTCCCTATCCCCCAAGTGATCCAGGATGTCAGAGCTGTGCCAGGTACATAGAAAGAAACAGGGAGCAGCAGCTGTGGTGTGATTTGAGGAACGAGGCGAGCTGGGTCTTTTCTGACAGGACTGCTGTGAGAGCCTCTTCCTTAAACACAGTGCCTTTACATTCTAACATATTTCCCTCTTTCCAGTCTCCAGAATTCTTAGAACAATCTCTGCCAGGATAGGACAGAAAGTTGAAGTTATTGCTTCCAAATGTAGACCAGCAACCTGAAACAGAAAAGGTAAATGAATCGCCAGAAATCAAAGCACAAATGTATGGTGGAAAAGGAACTAGTGAGATGAAGGCCTGGGAAAAAAAGGAACACACGAGGGAATGTGAATATTTTCCCCTTCCAAGAATTTTTAGTTATGAATATTTTTGGAAGTGATAAATAAGGTGTCTACTATTGTTATCTGTCTTTACATTCTTCCCCTGCCAAATAACTTGTAGAAACCATGCCACAGGAAGATTTTAGTGTATAACTCCCTGTGGTGTCAGATCATTAAAATTCCTAAAGCGTGGGTTGAGCAGGACAAGGCGAGGATGCAGAAGCTGGGCTCTGCCTGCTTTCTCTGGGGGGGAGGGGCTCTCATTTTTACCAGAGGACTGCCTGTTCCCAGGTAGCCTCCCTTCATAAAGTTAAAAAACTATTATGGTAAATATATATATAACACAAAATTGACCATCTTAACCATTTTTTAAGTGTTCCGTTCAGTGACACCAAAGCAATGTCACGTTACTGTACAACCATCACCATCATCCTTCTCCAGGACTTTTTCATCTTTCCCGACCCAAACCGGGTCTCCATTAAATAGCTCCCCATCCTCTCCTCCCAGGCCCCCACTGTCCCACTTCCGGTCTCTATAGATTCGACTATTCCGAGGACCTCATTAACAGCGGGATCATGCAGTATTTGTCTTTGTGAGTGGCTTCTTTCACTTTAGCACAATGTCTTCCTGGTTCATCCAAGTTGTAGTGCACGTCAGAATTTCCTTCCTTTTTAAAATCGAATAATATTCCATTGCACGAATATATAACACTTCTGCTCACCTGTCGTCTGTGGATGGCCATTCTGGTTATCGGGAATAACGCTGCTGTGAGCATGGATGTACACACCTCTGTTCTACTTCTTTTTCATTTTCTTTTTAGGGCCGCACTTGCAGCACATGGAAGTTCCCAGGGGCTGAATCAGAGCTGCAGCTGCCGGCCTACACCACAGCCACAGCAACACCGAATCAGCTGCATCTGTGACCTGCACGGCAGCTTGCTGCAATGCTGGATCCTTAACCCACTGAGTGAGGCCAGGGATCGAACCCATGTCCTCACAGAGGCAACCTTGGGAACTTAACCTGCTGAGCCACAACAGGAACTCCCCCTAATTCTATTTTCAGTTCTTTTGGGGCATATCCCCAGAAGTGGGATTGCTGGGTCATATGGACCGATCTGTGTTTAATTTTTTGAGAAGCTGCCATGCTGTCTTCTCCATCTCTTGTGGGGTTCTGATCCATAATGGGGAGAGGAGTTCTCCATTCCCCTGAGCAGCGAAGAGCGGGAACAGAAACCCCCACTTACCCCAGCTGGGCCTCTCTGCAGGCAGGGGCCTCAGAAGTTCCCAGCTTCAGCCCTGCCATCCCCTTGAACTATACAAGCTGGGGGCCTCTCGGCATCACTGTCAGGCCTGCGATGTCAAGGAAAAAAACACAAGTCATAGACTGCACATTTTCGTGTTCAGAAATTTAATAATTAAAAATAATCATGAGAGCATTATTGAAACTTCACATCTTTTTCTTTCTTCTTACATTTCTGAACTTTTTTGTGAGGTGGAAGGAAGCCCATTTTTTGTGCCCTGTTTGAAAGTTTCAAACTTTCCAGAGTTTTTGTATATTTTGAGGAACCTAAAACTCCATTGTCCTGAGGCCTAGCTTGGAGCTTGATCAATTCAGCCCAGGCCAGCCCCAGCCTTTCTAAGGAGAGGGAGGGCCTCAGGCCCTCACTGTGCAGGGGGTGGGGGGTGGGGGGTGAGACGTTCCCAGGGCCCAGGGTAGGGACGAGGTTGGGAAGCCACCTGCCAGCTTCTCCTTAGTTCAGGTCTGGCAAAGGCCTTATTATCACAGACACAGCCCTGCTTATCCTATTGAGTCAGACGGTAAACGCAAGGGATGCTGAAGATGATGTGACGACCAAGAAAACCAGCCAGAACTCTAAAAACCACTCAAAACCCACCCCACAGAGAGAGCCAGAGAGAGGCTTTCCTGACAAATAGCTGTTTTTAGGTACACACAAACACACACATGCTTTTGTTAGTTTTTTGTGTTTTTCTTTTTGCTTTTTAGGGCCACACTTTCGGCATATGGAAATTCCCAGGCTAGGGGTTGAATTGGAGCTACAGCTGCTGGCCAAAACCACAGCCACAGCAAAGCCTAAGCTGTGTCTGCAACCTATGCCACAGCTCATGGCAATGCCTTTAATCCACTGAGCAAGACCAGGGATCGAATCCACGACCTCATGGATATTAGTCAGTTTCATTTCCTTTAAGCCACGAGGGGAACTCTCTTTTTGTTAGCTTTTTTTTGGTCATTTCAGGGCCGCATCTGCAGCATATGGATATTCCGGGGCTAGGGGTCTAATCAGAGCTACAGCTGCTGGCCTGCACCACAGCCACAGCAACGCCAGATCCTTAACCTACTGAGTGAGGCCAGGGATTGAACCTGCCACCTCATGTTTCCTATTCAGATTCCTTTTGTCTGTGCCACGACAGGATCTCCTCTTTTTGTTAGTTTTTATTATTGAAGTGTTAACACGTTCACTTCTAAAATCAAAAGTATTGTAGAAGGTATCAGCCTTTGTGCCTTAGCTGGTTAAAGCCCCTGCCTAGTCGAAAAGTATTGTCAAAGATAAGCAAGTTGCCATTTTTCTCACCAGTGGTCCCCCTTTCACCAAATAACTCTGACATTCTTACTTTCCTTCTGAAGACTTGTCCTTTTTTTTCTTGGATGTTTGATATTGAACAGGTGAGTGAGACAGTCACCAGAAATTACAATTCTTACTCCTGTGTGAGCAAATTAATTAAAATCCTTAGGCCTCAGTTTCCAAATCTGTGAAATGGGCATAAGAACCTTTCTTATCTCATAGGTTCCTGTGAAAGGTAAATGAGATGGGAACCACTTAGCGTGATGCCTCTCCTATAAATAAGTAAGTAAATGAATAAATAAAGGTTATTAACAGTATTAGTTGTGGGCAGGAGAGGAGGCTTGCATTCAGCCCAGTAATCCTGATCTGGCGGCTCACCTGTGTCCAGGCAGGAGCTCTGTGTGCAGCTGTCTGACAAGTGCTGGCTGGCTGTCTAGGAATTCTCCTCCAGGCCCTTAAGTATTTAATTTTTTGAGCAATCGCAAATAGTATTATACTTTCCATTTCAATTTCTACATGTTCATTGCTAGTATGTGAAAGTACAATTAATTGTTGATCTTGTATCCTGCAACTGTACTGAACTCATGTATTCATTCTAGAAGTGTTTTTTGGGGGGTGTCTTTTTTTTTTGTAGATTCCTTCATGATTTCTATTTAGGTGATTGTGTCATCAGCAAGTAGGCAAGCTTTAGTTCTCCCTTTCTGATCTGTATTGCTTTTGTTTCTTTGACTTATCTTATTGTTCTAGTAGAACTCCTAGTACTGTGCTGAACAGAAGGGCTGAGAGTAGAAATCCTTGTCCTCTTCTCAGTCTTCGGGAGAAAACATTGTCTTTCACCACGTTAGTTGTAGCTTTTTTGTAAATGTTCTTTATCAGGTCGAGATTCTCCTCTGTTTCTGGGTTTCAGAGTTTTCATCATGAATGGATGTCAGATTTTGTCAAAAGTTTTTTTCTGTATCAATTTATATGGTCATATGACTTATCTTCTTCGGCCTGTTAACGTAGTGGATTAAACTGATTGGTTTTCAAATACTGAACCAGCTTTACATCCCTGGAATAAATTCCACAAGTCATAGTGCATAAGTCTTTTTACATATTGCTGCATTCTCTTTAAAAAATCATTTTGGGAGTTCCTGTTGTGGCTCAGTGGAAACAAATCCGACTAGGAACCATGAGGTTGCAGGTTCAATCCCTGGCCTCGCTCAGTGGGTTAAGGATCCAGCATTGCTGTGAGCTGTGGTGTAGGTTGTAGACGGGCCTTGGATCCTGCGTTGCTGTGGCTGTGGCTTAGGTTGGCAGCTGTAGCTCCTGTTAGACTCCTAGCCTGGGAACCTCTACATGCCACGGATGCGGCCCTAAAATGACAAAAGACAAAAAAAAAATCGTTTTGAACAATGTGTTAATTTTTGCTGGACAGCAAAGTATTGCTGCATTCTGCTTGCTAATATTTTGTTAAGGATTTTGCATCTACATAAATGAGGGAAGTTGGTCTGTTGTGTTCTTTCGGTGTATTTGTCTTCTTTTGCATAACTAGTCTCATAAAATGCACTAGGAAGTATTCCTTCCAATTCTATTTTCTGGAAGAGATTGTGCAGAACTGGTGACATTTCTTCATGTTCATAACATTTGGTAGAATTCTCCAATAAAGTCATCTGTGTCTGGATATTTCTTTTTTGAGGAATTTAAATTATAAATTCAATTTTCTTAAGAGTTGCAGAGCTCTTTAAATGGTTTGTTTCATAGTAAGTTGTGGTAGTTTGTAGTTTTGTTTTGTTTTGTTTTGCTACACCTGCAGCATGCAGAATTCCAGGGCCAGGGATCAAACCCATGCCACAACAGCCACCTGAGCTACATCAGTGGCAATGCTGGACCCTTACTTGCTGTGCCACCAGGGAACTCCCTACTAGCTTTTTATTTCATTGATTTTTCTCTATTACTTTCCTGTTTCCAATGTCATTGTTATTAAACCTTGACTTTATTATTTTCTTCCTCCTACTTGCTTTGGCTTTATTTTGCTCTTATTTTTCTAGCTTCTAGAGGTGGGAACTTAGATTGCTAATTTGAGACTTTTCCTATTTTTCTAATATAAGCATTTAGTGTTATAAATTTCCTTCTTATCACTGCTTTAGCTATGTCCCTCCATTTTTTTATGTTATATTTTCATTTTCATTCAGTTTAATGCACTTTGTGATTTTCTTTGAGACTTTCTCTTTGAACCATTAATTATTTAGTAGTGCCTTGTTTAGCTTGTAAATGTGTAGGTGTCATGCTTGACTTCATTGTGGGAGAGAACACACTCTGTATGATTTCAATTATTTTATTTTATTTTTTATTTTTTTGGTCTTTTTGTCTTAGGGCCACACACGTGGCATGTGGAGGTTCCCAGGCTAGTGGTCCAGTCGGAGCTGCAGCTGCCGGCCTACACCACAGCCACAGCAACGTGGGATCTGAGCCGCGTCTGTGACCTACACCACAGTTCATGGCAACACCGGATCCTTAACCCACTGAGCAAAGCCAGGGATCCAGCCCTCTTCCTCATGGATGCTAGTGGGGGTTCAGTAACACCTGAGCCACGATGGGAATGCCTCAATTCTTTTAAGCTTGTTGCAGTTTGTCTTATAACACAGGATACAGGATATAGTCTGTATTGGTTCCATGGACATTTGGAAAAAAATGTGTATTTTGGCGTTATTGGGTGGAATGTTGTAGAAATGTTGATTATATCCTGTTGGTTGATGGTGTTCCTACAGGGTTTTTGAATACATCTCCTTGTACAGCACTTTTTTAGTGGGTGCATAGGTATTATATTATATGTACCTAACTTATCACTCTCTACTGACATTAATATTTTAATATTTTACCAATTTGAATGAAGCGCAGAAAACTTTCTTCCCTTATGTTCCTTTACTTGCTTGCATTTATAGTATAATTGTCTACATACACCAAGAACCACATCAGTGTTATAATTGTTGCTTCAATTGCCAAATAGAATTAAAAAACTCAAGAAGAGAAGGAAAATTCATATATTCATATTTTTCAATTTATTTTGTTTTCTTCCTTCCTGATATTTTAAGTTTCATTCTTTTATCATTTCTTTTCTGTTAGAGAACTTTCTTTGGCCATTCCCTTTTTTTTTTTTTGTCTTTTTAGGGCTGCACCCACAGCATATGTTGGTTCCCAGGCTAGGGGTCGAATCAGAGCTGTAGCTGCTGGCCTACACCAGAGCCACAGCAACGTGGGATCTGAGCCACGTCTGCAGCCTACACCACAGCTCATGGCAAAGCCAGTTCCTTAACCCACTGAGCAAGGCCAGGGATTGAACCCGAGTCTGCTTGGATGCCAGTTGGGTTTGTTAACCGCTGAGCCGCAGTGGGAATTCCCTAGCCATTCTTTTAATGCAGGTCTTTGGAAACAAAATTCTTTTTGTTTTCCTTCCTCTGAGAATTCCTTGATTTACTCTCATTCTTTTTTTTTTTTTCAGTCTTTTTTTTTGTCTTTTTAGGGCCGCACCTGTGGCATATGGAGGTTCCCAGGCTAGGGGTCCAATTGGAGCTGTAGCTTCTGGCCCACACCACAGCCACAGCAACGAGGGATCCAAGCCATGTCTGTGACTACACCACAGCTCATGGCAATGCTGGATCCTTAACCCACTGAGCAAGGCCAGGGATTGAACCCGAGTCCTCATGGATGCTAGTCGATTTTGCTAACCGCTGAGCCACGGTGGGAATTCCTGCTCTCATTCTTGATAGATATTTTTGCTGGATATAGAATTCTGGGTTGATAAATCCTTTCTTTTTGCAATTAGAAAATGCCGTGCCACTTCCCTGGCTTCCATGGTTTCTGCTAAGTCTGCTGTCATTTAATTGTTTTTCCCTATATATAGGGTAGCGTTTTCCTTTCTCTGCTTTCAGGATTTTTTTTCTTGTCTTTATTTTTCCAAAATTTGACTATGATGACTTTTGGGATGGATTTCTTTAGATTTATCCTTTTGAGATTTACCCTTTTGAATCTCTAAGTTTATATCTTTTGCCAAATTTGCCGATTTTTAGTCTCCCTCCCCCCTTTTGGCTGTACCTGCATTATGCAGAAGTTCCCAGGCCAAGGACTGAATCTGTGTCATAGAAGCAACCCAAGCTGCAGCAATGACAATGCCAGATCCTTAACTCAATGAGCCACAAGGAAACTTCCACAGTCTTTTTTTTTAATTCCTTTTCAGCCTTCCGTCTTCTCTCTTTTGGAACTTCAATGACTTGAATGTTAGATTTTGTTGTTGCTGTTATTGTCTCATCATTTCTGAATTTCTGTTCATTAAGTCTATTTTCTCTCTATTGTTTGGATTGGGTAATAATTTCTATTGCTCTGTTTTCAAGTTCCCAGATTCTTACCTCAGTCCCCTCCATTCTGCTAATGAGCCCATTCACTGAAAAAAAAAATATTTTTTTAATGGCCACACCCATGCCATATGGAAGTTTCCAGGCTAGGGGTCTAATTGGACCTGCAGCTCCTGGCCATACCCACAGCCACAGCAACATGGGATCTGAGCTGCGTCTGTGACCTACACCATAGCTCACAGCAATGCTAGATCCTTAACCCATTGAGCAGGGCCAGGGATCAAACCCACAACCTCATGGATGCTAGTTGGGTTCATTACCACTGAGCCACAATGGGAACCTCTGAAATTTTTCTTTTGGTTAATGTATTTTTCAGTTCTAAAATTTCCATTTGGTTCTTCTTTACCTGCTCTTTATTTATTTTTTTCTCTTTTTGGTAAGTGTTTCTACCTTCTCTTTTGTTTCAAGTGTGTTTGTAATCACTTTTGGAAGCATATCTATTATGGCTGCCCTAAAGTCTTTGTCAGATGATTCTAATGTTGTGTCATCTTAGTTAATTGTCTTTCCTTATCAAGGTGAAGTTTTTCTGTTTCTTGGTGTAACAGATGTTTTCCAGCTGAAACTGGACATTTTGCATATTGGATTTTATTTAGATCTTCTGTTACAGTAGGTCTCTGACACTGTGGGGAGCTCAGATTCCCCACTAAGCCTCTCCTGATGCCATTCTGTCTGAGGTCACCTGCACTGGCTAGTTACTCTTATCCGTGTGCTCTTTACTCACACCACAAGAATAAGGGTAGCCTTGTTATCAGTGTGTGGTGGTGAAAGTCCTGATTCCATTAGGTTTCCTCTGACATCATTCCAGCAGAGAGTGTGTCTGCCTCATTACTCCTAGATGAAATTGTGAGGCTTCCGATGTGATCTTCATTGACAAAGCAGAGTTGGGAGCCTCAAAAAAGTTTTTAAATTCTATTGAGGGAGAAAACATAAGTGGAGTAAACGGCTAAACATACTGTTGTCTTAGATGGGAAGACTCAATATTGAAAGATGCACTAACGTTTTTTAAAATAGTGATTTTTATTTTTTCCATTATAACCGATTTACAGTGTTCTGTCAATTTTCTACTGCACAGTGAGGTGACCCAGTCACACATGCATATATACATTCTTTTTTCTCACATTATCATGCTCTATCACAAGTAAGCAGACATAGTCCCCAGTGCTATACAGCAGGAGCCCATTGCTTATCCATTCCAAAGACAATAGTTTGCATCTATTATCCCAAATTCCCAGTCACTCCCATTCCCTCCTCCTCCCTCTTGGCAACCACAAGTCTGTTCTCCATGTCCACGATTTTCTTTCCTGTGGAAAGTTTCATTTGTTCCCTATATTAGATTCCAGATATTAGTGGAATCATATGGTACTTGTCTTTCTCTTTCTGACTTCACTTAGTATGAGAGTCTCTAGTTCCATCTATGTTGCTGAAAATGGCATTATTTTGTTCTTTTTTATGGCTGAGTAGTATTCCATTATATATATAATGGAATGCTTGTTGACTATGCTTGACTATGCTTGTTGAACAAATAAAATTATCAGATAAAATTATCAGCTAATCTGACCAGTGGAGAGTATAGCATTTGGATAGAGTTACCAGATAAAATTCAGGTTACCCAGTTGAGTTTGAATTTCAGATAAACAACAAATCATGTTTTAGTCTAAATATGTCCCTTGCAATATCTGGGATATACTTAAACTAAAACATGATTTGTTGTTTATTTGAAATTCAAACTCAACTGGGTATCCTGTGTTGTTTTTATTTGCTAAACGTGACAACTCTAAATATGGAGAATCTACAACATATTTAGAATTGGGGTCCACAGATGGGAGTGTGTGTTGATGGAGATGGTGTGTAAATGGTGGGTCCTTCTACTTTGGGGGTGCTGGGGTACTGCATCATGAAAGTCTCCTGTTCCAAGGTTTGGATGAGCACATTATGAGCATCCAGAGTTGAGAATAAATGTGTATTTGATAAAGGTGGTGTTGGAATTGGGTCCTGAAGGATGGCAGATTTCCCAGGAAAATTATCCATGGGCACCATATAACATGCAGGACACAGTGCCTGCCCACTCCACCTGCTGTCCCCACAGTTCATTTTATGATTTGTTTTTCTCAAGTCACTCATGCACGCTGATTCATTGATGTCTCAGCACCTCTCCTTTGCGCTGGCCTCTGACTCAGCTCGAGGTGGCTGAGTCCACAGGCCAACACACTTGAGTGCTTTAGGGCAGAAGGGGAAGGAGCTGCACCAGGAGGAGCCAGGCTGAGTCAGTGTTTTTCTGGGAGTAAAGTCTCCCTTTGGAAGGTGAACGAACTGTCCTTACCTCATTGTTCCAGTCACATTTTCCTGGTCTCAGGGTGAAGAATGCATCCTTCCCCCACCCCCACCCGCCCTCTGTTGTCCTAGGACAGGGTGTTCCTGGGTGTTGAATAGTGAGACTTGAGAGCACCTCGCTCACCCCCTTTTCAGTGGAAAAAAAAAAAAAAAAACATCGGTACAAACATTTACATTCAGGTTTGTATCTAATAAAATTCTGGAGAAACATTGCCAACTTCAAGCTAGTTACCCTTGGGGAAAAAGGGATTATTAGGAGGTTGGGGAGGCAGAGTGGGGGGGCACTTTTATGCTTTTTACACTGCTGTATCAAAACACTTTGGCAAAGGGAGAGTCCCAATTTGTTACAAGACCAGTATTGAAGCAGTAACATTAGAGACTAAATTTTTTTTTTGGCCTTTTGTCATTTTAGGACCACACCCGCGGCATGTGGAGGTTCCCAGGCTAGGGATCCAATCCCAGCTACAGCTGCCGGCCTATGCCACAGCCACAGCAACATCAGGTCCGAGCCATGTCTGCAACCTACACCATAGCTCATGGCAACACCAGATGCTTAACCCACTGAGTGAGGCCGGGGATTGAACCCACAACCTCAAGGTTCCTAGTTGGATTCGTTTCCTCTGTGCCATGATGGGAACTCCTTCATCCTTTTTGAAATCCTGCTTTTCCCATGCAGGCACAGAGTCCAACTCCAGTCATAAGATGTGCACTGTTTTGTATTCTGCTGTGTGGCTTAACATGTTATCACGGCTGTTTCTCTGCCTTGCTGAAAATCCCAAGTATCACTCTTCAGGGTAGAAGGGTGGACTTTGAATGACCAGTGACTTGCAGCTCGAACTTATCTTTCCTGGGTGCTGATCTGGCAGCCGAGGGAAAGGGAGAGGAGTGCTTTTTTTCCACCTGGAAAATGAGACACTGGAAGGAGGTGCTCTCTGGGGTCCTTTCCAGGCATCATCTCTTACCGTCATGAAGCACATCATACATAACGACCATTTATTTGGACATAAGTCTTTGTAAATCTTTATTTAATCCCCCAGCCTTCCTGTTGTAAGATCTCTTGGCGTCATGCAGCTCATCTATCCTCATGACAGATACGCGATGCTGGATACAGTTTTCCCTTTCATTGATGGAGAAACTGAGGCCGGAGGTGTGGGGTGATTTACTGCAGCGTAGGCCCCTTATCAGGCCGTCCTTGGGTTTGGCTTCCCCGTGTTACAAGTGATGGATTGCAGATAACTCGGAGAAGCGGGCAATAGGAGCAGGCTTAGGTCTAATTATGAAACCGATCCATCATCTTCCTGCCACCTCCCTTTTTTCCTCTCTTTGGATTCCGAGTCACTCCTTCTCCATGGCATGTCTTTGGGGCAATATTCATGAATGGGCCCTTGGAACACACACACACACATACACACATACGATAATTTGGTCGCACCTACAAGGCAGATAAAGCTGAAAGGAGCCTGCAAAAGAATCTGTAGATAAAAAGTCTGGTATCTGGGCAGGTAACACCCAATTACAACAGAGCTGTGTTGACTTACACTTTTCCTTATCGGGGGAATCGGGGATTCGTGTAAATCAGAAAAGGATTTGATGGATTCTACTTCACTGGGCTTTCCAGCCAAAGGACAAGTCTGGTTAAACAAAATATATATTCTCCTTATCTGCAATGGCAACTCTCATGCGACTCCCGGCCTCCCTTCTACTCCTCCAAGCCTTATAAAGACCAGGGCCTTATCTAGAGCTTGTAAGAGCCTAATGTCTAGCAGGGTCTGCACTCAAATCACTCTGACAACACGGCAACTCGGGCCCAGCCCAAGCCATTTGGGCAGACAGACCATCTCTCCTTATCTCTGATTGTCTAGGCAGTAAATGTCTTTTTCTTCAGATGCGTGTTTAGACTACCCCAGGAAGAGGACAGGTACCATCTTGCTTGATGGGAGAAGTCTTTTAGATTTCAGGGGCTTCAAAACCTGGTCCCCTCGCTCCCTGAGGTTCAAGGGCCCCAGTGGGAAAGAGCAGACACAAAAGGGGGAAGCTGCTGGGTCACAAACTGGGACTGAAAGGAGGAGAGCTGTAACCAACGCAGAGGATGGCGCCTCGGGTGGGGCGGAGAGTCCGAGCTTGGGGATAGGAGATCGGTGGGGGCTGATGCTGAGACAGAAGACGGGCGGGGAAGCCCTGCGGCTTAGATTAGGTGTGACGGGGTGGCTGAGATTTCGGTGGCTTCTCACGATGGTTGTGTCAGGCAGCTGGGGGTGTGAGTCCCCAGTGGAGTCAGCGACCCGGGGGAGGCCCTGCACCTGCCCCCCGCCCTCCCCAGCTCCAGAGCGGGTGCTTGGCCAGTGTGCGCAGGGCTGCAGAGGGAAGCCACAGCTCCCGCTTTACCCGAGTTCACGGCCAAACGCTGAGCCTCCCCGAGTCTTCCCCACACCCCAAACCCCGTAATGGGAATTTGCCTTCCTCCTCGCTCTTGGGTGTGCTGAGTTTTCAGGTTCAAGTAATGATCTGATCAGAGTGAAAATCCCCAGGGGGTGGCCTCCAAGTTCCCCAGTGTCCCGGGAGAACTTGCAGGTCACCTCTAACTACCCCCCCTAAGTAGAATGTGTCATCTCCTGCAGACCCCCCAATGATGCAGACGCCTCTCTCTTCCTGTGAAAACCGCTTCAAAACTGCCCGGGGCCTGTCACCATCCCCCTTCCAGGCTCTTTATCCTGGATTTACTTTCCTGTTCTGCTTCTGATTTGCGTTTCCCTAATGATTAGCGATGAGGAGCACCTTTCACGTGTCCCTACTGGCCCTTTGCGTGTCTTTGTGGAGAAACCTCTATGAAAGCCCTTTGCTTACTTGCTTATGTGGTTAAGCTGCAGGAGTTCTTGGCATGGCCTGGATGCTGACCCCTGCTCAGAAATAGAATTTGCAAAGATTTTCTCCCCTCCTGTGAGATGCGTTTTCATTCAGCTGATTGAGTCTTCGCACAAACCTCGGTTTGATGTAATCCAGGGAATTTTTCTCTTGTTGCCTGTGCTTTAGTGCCATTCCATCTTAGTTTTAACCCATTACTTTTTTTTTTTTTGGCAGTGCCCAAGGCTTGTGGAAGTTCCTGGGCCAGGGATGGAACCTGAGCCCCAGCAGTGACAGCACTGGATCTCAACATTCTAGGCCACGAGGGAATTCCCAGTTTTAACCCGTTCTTGTTGGTCTGTAAGACAACCAGGGTTTGGAACATTGGCTCAGCTTGGAGAGAGGGCTTCTGTCATGTATCTTTGTAACATTTACCGCAGTGTCCGTGCAGGGACCTGACAGTGACAACCTCGAGGGCCCAGGACTGTCCTCTGTCAGTAGGCAGGGGCAAAATTTGAGGCTCATTTTTTTTTTTTTGGCTTTTTGCCTTTATCTAGAGCTGCACCCGCGGCATGTGGAGGTTCCCAGGCTAGGGGTCTAACAGGAGCTGTAGCCGCCGGCCTTCGCCACAGCCACAGCAACGCGGGATCCGAGCTGCGTCTGCAACCTACACCACAGCTCACGGCAACGCCGGATCCTTAACCCACTGAGCAAGGCCAGGGATCAAACCCGCAACCTCATGGTTCCTAGTTGGATTCGTTAACCACTGAGCCACGACGGGAACTCCGAGGCTCATTTTTGGTATTTGAACCTTCTGGCTGCTCAGCCAGCCCAGCCTTATTTCAATGTCATCTTTCTTCTCGAGGCCACAGTTTTCTAGGTTGTGTGACCTCTTGACTTCCTGAGAGGCACACAGTGCAGAGACTACACTTGTGGACAACTTCAGGGTCCTTATGGTGTCAGTTGGACAGACCGAGGCTTATGCTGGTCTTGGAGAGGCAGGGGCCTGGGATTTCCATGACCATGGGGCGCCAGACAGCGGGAAGAGCATAGCATTGTAGCCCTGTCCTCTCCCTGGCCGCACGTCCCCTGGTGTGTGTGTGTGTGTGTGTGTGTATGTGTGTGTGTGTGTTTGTGTATAGATATATTATGTCTATTTAGCCTCTCCCCCTACAGAGGAGGAAAACCCCTCTGTTCATATTTGGGTTAGAAGCTGCCTTTTCTCTTCAAGGCTAACTCTGTAATGTATCTCTCTCCCCCCACTCTTTTTTTTTGGCTGTGACCTTGGCAGGCGGAAGTTCTCAGGCCAGGGATGGAACTCTCGCCATAGCAGCAACCTGAGCCACTCTATTGGCCATCAGGTAGTTAACCCACTGAGCCACACAGGAATTCTTCAAGGCTAACTGTGGCTTAAGAGTCTCTTAACTCGTTTTCTAAAGTGATTACTTTGTCCTACTTCAGACACCAGCTCTGAATTTTATATTTTATTGTGAAAAATTCTGTTTTAACTATGAAATTAATTCACGCTCACTGGATACATTTTGGAAAATATAAACATATGCAAAGAAGAAAACAGCCTCCCCCCAAAAAATTTGTTCAGATATAGCCTCAAATTACCTTCTGGTACGTTTCTCTCCAGGCTTAGTAGAGGGAAGGGGCTAGTATGTAGGCAGACAGATGGATAGATGGAGAAACAGAGCTACACGTATGTAGTTTTTGTTTGTTTGTTTGCCTTTTTTTTTTTTTTTCACCACAGCACACAACTCCTTGATGTGGAATCTCAGTTCCCAGACCAGGGATTGAACACAGGTCGCAGTGGTGAAAACACTGAGTCATAACCACCAGGCCATCAGGGAACTCCCAGTAGATGTCCATTTTCCTTTTTTTTTTTTTTTTTTGCCTGGACCCATGGCATGCAGAAGTTCCCAGACCAGGGATCAAACCCCACACCACATCAGTGGCCCAAGCCACTGAGTGATGATGCTGGATCCTTCACCCGCTGTGGCACCAGGGCACTCCTAAGTATGTATTTTCATAGTGGATGCCATCCTATATTTCATTCGTTTTCTCTCCCAGACCTCCAATACCCTCTTCCCTGCACTCTGTCTCAGCTTCTGTCACTGAGAAAACAGAAGCCAGTCATATGCTCCCACCTCTGCATCTGTCCCTGTCCCTGGGCCTGGCCGCACTCTCCTTGCTCTTAGATGAAGCCACTCCCTCCTCTCTGTGGACTGGACTCCCTCTTCCCTGATGCTCAAGGATGTGGCTGCAGCAAATATCCCCTCTCTCCTCTGACTCACCCATTCTTTCTCTCCTGGATCATGCTCCCCACCACCAGACACAGCAGTATAGCCCCCTTATTTACTTTTTAAAAATTTATTTATTTATGTATGTATTTATTTTTTTATTTTTATGGCCACACTCAAAGCACATGGAAGTTCCAGGACCAGGGATTTGAATCTGAGCCACTGCTGCTGACCTATGCTGGATCCGTTTAACCCACTGTGCCAGGCTGGGGATCGAACCTGCACCTCCACAATGACCTGAGCTGCTGCAGCTGGATTCTTAACCCACTGTGCCACAGTGGGAATCCCACCCCTTCCTTATTTTTATTTCTTCATTTTTTGACTGCACCTGCAGCATGTGGAAGTTCCCGGGCCAGGGATCAAACCCATGCTACAGCAGCGATCCAGGCCACTGCAGTGATGACATCAGATCCCTAACCCACTGCACCGCCAGGGAACTCATCCTTTCTTTAAAAGTGAATTCTCCCTTGCTTAATTCCACATTTCCTGGAAAGAAAGGACCACACCCATTTTGGGAAGGATGAGTGGCTGTAGCGTAAGTTACTTACACTGAGGTTCTGGAAGAGGCAGCTGGGGTCCAAGTGCTCAGGGCTTTGAATGCATCATTCTGGGTAAGACAGGGAATCATTTAGCTTTTCTGAGGAATGAGGCCATGGGGGTTCCTGGTGTTGATGGCTGCCACCCGTCTGGAGCAGCAAGGAAGTGAGGAGAGCTACTGGTAGCTCAGCATCCTGGCCCTGATGGGAGGGGATGACAGCAGTGCGTCTGTAAGTCTAAGAAAAGGGAGTTCCCTCACTTTTTACAAATGGGTGGAGAGGAAGACGAAAAGGCAGGTGGTGGAAGTTGTTCCGGAAGTGAGGCTTCCACTGCGGAGAGAGGTTGTGAGGCTGTCACCTGGTTGGCCTGGATAACTGATGTGGCAGAGAGGTCCAAGGCTCCCTGGGAACAAGGGCAGGCTGGCCCTGCCTCTCCCCGCTCGCCGCCTTGGGCGGCTGGTCCGCAGCGCCCTGCCCCTGCTTGGGGTGAGGAGATGAGGACGATGCTAAGGGGGACCACCGCTTCAGTTTATTCTCCATCAGTTACTAATAAGGCGAGAGAGGCCCCACAGAGGGGGTTTCTTGTGAAAGCAGGAAAAGGGTTGTGGGGTGGAGAAGACTCCGCCAGTCTGGGATCTGGGAAGGAAAACGAGGTGGTGGAGAAGGCTACGGGGTTGGGGGGAGAGGGGCGGCTCTGGACAGTTCCAGTTACAAAGCAGCAGGAGCCAGAAAGTGGGAGGTGGGCTGGGAGATGTGATGAGACGGCAGACGCAGACGCATCCTGAGGGCGACTTCGCTTGGGGAGGAAAACCTTTTAGAAGCAGAGTGAGGAGTTCCTGTCGTGGCTCAGTGGTTAACGAATCCGACCAAGAACCATGAGGTTGCGGGTTCGATCCCTGGCCTTGCTCAGTGGGTTAAGGATCCGGCGTTGCAGTGAGCTGTGGTGTAGGTTGCAGACATGGCTTGGATCCTGCATTGCTGTGGCTGTGGCAAAGGCCGGCGGCCACAGTTCCTGTTAGACCCCTAGCCTGGGAACCTCCATATGCCGCGGGTGCGGCCCTAGAGAAGGCAAAAAAAAAAAAAAAAAAAAGCAGAGGGACCGGGCTCAGGGGGGAGCCTGGTGAGCTCCTGGGCTCCGCCCCTTATTTAGGTGAAAGGTGACATTTTCACTTCCGAACCCGGACAGGAGGACCCTCCCAACCTTTCCACTCTAAAGGGAGCGCCAACGGCCAATTGGTTATTTATTTCTTTCTAATCCTTCAGTTTTATGGGGCCGTAAACGAGGACAGCAGGGAATTAATGAAAAAGGTGTAGCCAAGACAAACAGCAGAGTCCTTGCCCATGTGGCACTCGGGGTCTAAAGGTGTAGGTGATGCAATCCTGTGCCGCGCACTCCCGCGAGGGCAGGGCGGAGCTGCCTGGGCGCCTGGACGCCCAGAGCTGGCTGGGAGGGACGCGTGGCCGTGACGAGCAAGGAGTGACGGAGGGCGGGTCTTCCACGTGAGCGGGGCGGTGGGCACAGGCAGGGGGCCGGCGGCGGGAGTGGCAGCGAGGCAGGGTGGGGCGTGTCCCGAAGGTCATCTTCACTTTGGAGAGGTCAAGGCAGGGCGTGTAGTCGGGGGGATGGCGCGAGTGGGCAGAGGACTAGGACACGGCCGGCCGGGGCCGGGCTCTACAGGAAGCCACCAAGCACCTCCAGACGCAGGAGGCAGGCGCTGATGCAGGATGCCTGCCTTGAAGGGACCCAGCCCCGGATGTGGTTGGGGACGTGTTCATTCCTGAAGAGATTAAGGGGCCTGTGCGGCTCTCACCAGGAAGCATCCTCGGAAACAAGTTGGTGAAAAAAAAAAAAAAAAAATCCGGGCATCCGGGGACTTTAGCAAGGCCTGGAAGCGTGCGGGGAAGAAGAGGAGGGCTGTTCTCACAACAGGGCTTTCTTGGAGGTGTGGCCCGGGAGAGGCCGGTGTGGGTTCGCAGCGGGCCATCTAGTGCAGGCTGACTGGCGTGAAATCCTTCACAGAGGGGGGCGACTCACCAGGGGGCAACATTTTGTGCAAAGGATTCTTAAAATTCCTAAAGTCACCCTTGAGGATGTTAAGTGAGAGAAGCCAGCCACAAAGGCACAGACGCTGTATGATTCCACTCACGTGAGGTTCCTACAGGGGTCACACTCACAGAGCCGAGGAGGAGAATGAAGGGTGTCAGGGGCTGGGGGAGAGGGGAGGGGAGCTAGTGTTTAACCGGCCCAGGGTTTCCGTTTGGGAAAATGGAGACGTTCTGGAGATGGATGGTGGCGATGGCAGCACAACAGTGTGAACGTAATTACTGTCACCGAACTGTACACTTAAAAAATAGTTAAGATGGTGCATCTTACCTGTATTTCGCCACCACCACAAAAAAATGCATTAAGAAATCCTGATTTCTGGAGTTCCCGTCGTGGCTCAGTGGAAACGAATCTGACTAGGAACCATGAGGTTGCGGGTTCGATCTCTGGCATCGCTCAGTGGTTAAGGATACGGCGTTGCTGTAAACTCTGTTGTAGGTTGCAGACATGGCTCGGATCCTGCGTCGCTGTGGCTGTAGTATAGGCCGGCAGCTACAGCTCTGACTAGACCCCTAGCCTGGGAACCTCCACATGCTGCGGGTGCGGCCCTAAAATGACAAAAGACAAAAGCGAAAAAAGGGAAATCCCGATTTCACTTTGCATGGACTCTCTTTGCATCAATCTGGCTCTGACCTTTTTTTTTTTTTTTTGCTACATTCATGGCATGTAAGACCAGGGATCGAACTTGCACCATAGCAGTGACTGGAGCCATAGCAGTGATGATGCTGGATCCTTAATTGCTAGGCCATCGGGGACCTCTGATCTGGATCTGACCTTGATTTGGCTTCTGAGCCTGGAGATGGTGACTGACTGGGAGCCAGGCATCCTGTCACCATGTGGTCATAGTACATGGATAAACACTACCCTGTTTTCAAGTCAGTCTCCTCTGAGTGGCAGCCAGACCTCCTGAGCCTGCTCACATCTGAGGAGAAAAGCTGAATGTCCAGCCCTGAGCCTTCAAAGCAGAGGCCCAGGGTTTGAAGCCTTAGCATCCCCACCACAGCAGAGACTTGGGGGAGCAGAGGTAGCTTGCTGGTCGGCAGCAGCTGGCTGTTTGGAAGAAGCATGGCTTTTAGAGGCTGATACATCTGGGCTTGCATTACCATCCTTAATGAGCACGCTGCTCACCCCTTGTAAGCCTTAGCGTCCTGATCTGTAAAATGGGCTCAGTATTCTGTATCTCTCAGGACTGTGAGACTTCTATGAGGTAGAATAAGTGAAACACGGAGAATGGTGCTTGCGTGGACTGCAGACACTGCTGAACTTCCCTAGCCTCCCACCACCCATGCTTTTTTTTTTAGCGGTATGTGTTATAATGTGTTCAGGCTGCTACAACAGAATATCATCTGTTAGGGGGGCTTAAGCAACAGACACTGATTTGTCATAGTTCTGTAGGCTGGGAAGTCCAAGATCAAGGTGCCAGCAGACTCTGTCTGGTGAGGACACGCTTCCTCTTGAATGCCTGTGTCCTTATATGGCTGAAGGTTAGGAAGATCTGTGGGGTCTCTTTACGAAGGCACTAATCCCACTCGCAAGGGCTCCATCCTCATGACCAGTTCATCTCCCAAAGGCCTCACCTCCTGAGGGTTAGGATTTCAATGTATGAATCCGGTGGGGTGAGGGGTGGGGCGGGGGGCAGACACAAACTTTCAGACCATAGCGTATAATTTAAGAAATACACGGAAAGCTCTTTTCTTTCCTTTGAGATCTGTAAGAGGGTGGATGTCCTGCTGCCACGGGGTCTCTGAAGCAGGGCAGGGACGGAACGTCTTCTGAAGGCCCTTTTAACCCTAAATCCTGATTCTCACAGGGTGGCCTTTTGATGTGGGGCGGCTTCTTTGGGACTGTCTTTTTCTGATTAAGTTCATGAATATCTCTGTGAAAACCCCACATTCCACCAATGCAAGGAGGTTTTTTTTTTTTTTTCCCCAGCCGATCAGCAGCCTGGCTGAAGACCTCTGAATAACCCTCAGCTCACAGCCAGTCCCCTTGCAGAGCTGAGGCCCAGGGTCCACGGCCATTGAGACAGGCGCCTCCGCCCACCCGAATGCAGGTCAAAGTAACCTCCTTCCAGCTCCAGACCAGAGCCGAACAAGAAGAGGCAGGAAATATTGTCATCTAGATTTTATTTTTAATTTTTTTTTTTACTATAGTCGATTTACAATCTTCAATTTCTGCTGCACAGCAAAGTGAAGCAGTTTTACATACATATACATTCTTTTTCTCACATTCTATCATGTTCTCTCACAAGTGATTGGATATAGTTCCCTGTGCTATATAGCAGGACCTCATTGTTTATCCATTCTAAATGTAATAGGTTGCGTCTACTAACCCCAAACTCCCCGTCCATCCCCCTCCCTCCCTAGATTGTATTCCATGTAAAGTAAAACATGTGAGCACCAGGAACCATACAGAAATTGAGCATTCTGGAAGAAAAATACGTGGGAAGAGTGAATGGTTTTACTTTTCACTGGCAATAAGTAGAAGCTGAGAACTGGAGTGAGGAAAAAAGAGCTGTAGGCATGGGGCAGGTGTGGAGAAACCCGAACCCCTGTGCGCTGCTGGTGGGAATGTAAACTGGTGCAAAGAGAATGGCAGTTCTTTAAAAAATTAAGCACAGATTTGCCAGATGATCCGGCAATATCACTTTTGAGTATGAACCTCAAAGAATTGAAAGCAGGATTTCAGAAGAATATTTGTATATCCGTGTCCATGGCTGCATTATCCACAGAAGCCAAAATGTGGAAATAACTCGTGTCCATCAGTGGATGAACCGATAAACCAAGTGTGGTCCATCCATACAAAGGGATATTACTCAGCCTTAAAAAGGAAGGAAATGCTTCCATGTGCTATATGGATGGAGCTTGACGACCTTATGCTGAGTGAAATAAGCCAGTCACAAAAGGACAAATACTGTGGATTCCACTTATGTGAGGTAGCCAGCAGGGTCAAACTCATAGAGACAGAAGTAGAATGGGGGTTACCAGGGGCTGAGAGAAGGGGAGACGGGTGCAGAGTTTCAGTTTCTATTACTGTGGTTAATTTTATTATTTTATTTTATTTTTATTTTTGTCTTTTTAGGGCAGCACCGGTGGCTAGGCTAGGGGCTGAAACAGAGCTGCAGCTGCCAGCCTACTGCACAGCCACAGCCACACAGGATCCAAGCCACGCCTGTGACCTACACCATAGCTCACAGCAACATTGTATCCTTGACCCACTGAGCAAGGCCCGGGGTAGAATCTGTGTCCTCATGGATGCTAGTCAGATTTGTTTCTGCTGAGCCATGATGGGATCTCCTATTTTTTATGTTTTTAATTTAATATTTATTTTATATTGAAGTATAGTTGACTTACAATGTTGTGTGAGTTTCAGGGGTACTGTAAAGTGATTCAGATACATACACATATCAGAGTTCCTATTGTGGCTCAGTGGTAAGGAGGACTGGGTTCGATCCCTCACCTCGCTCAGTAGGTTAAGGATCTGGCGTTGCTGTGGCTGTGGCGTAGGCCAGCAGCTGCAGCTCCATTTTGACCCCTAGCCTGGGAACTTCCACATGCTGCAGGTGCGGCCCTATAGTCATAGTTATATGGGATCCAAGCGGCATCTGCAACCTATACCACAGCTCACGACAGCCTTAACCCACTGAGTGAGGCCAGGGATCGAACCAGCATCCTCATGGATCTTAGTTGGATTCGTTTCCACTGAGCCACAAGGGGAACTCCCGATTATCTGTTTTATATACAGTAGTGTGTACATGTTAATCCCAAACTAATTTATCCCTCTCCCACCTTCCCCCTTTGGTAACCAGAAATTTGTTTTCTATGTCTGTAGGTCTGTTTCAGTTTTGTATATAAGTTCATTTGTATCACTGTCAAAACAGTCTACACATACATGATATCATATGATATCTGTCTTTCTCTGTCTTACTTCACTTAGTATAATAAGCTCTAGGTCCTTTCATACTACTGTTAATTCTGAAAAAGAGCTGAGGACATGGATCTAGGCAGAATTGACCCCGGGGGTTGGGAGGGATGGGTGGGCTCTGATTTCAAAGAATGACTGACAGACAGCCTTCTCTCAGATCTCCTACATGACATCTCTCCTCCTTCACATCTCAGAGCACAAAGATGTACCACTCTCATGTGAGGCTGATTCTTACTAAAGAATTCTGGGGAACGGGGAGGGATGCTCATGGCTCAGGACAACACAGCTGACACGTTTGAAGGCAACCTTAGCTGTAGAGTCTGGGGGTGGAGGTGTCTGTGGCCACAGCAGGATTTTGTGTTGGCAGCTCCCTGGCCCAGGGCACGAGCTGCCAGGTTGTCCTCTCTCCATAGACTTCCTCTTGGTCTCTCCTTTCTCTTCCCCAGACTTCATTTCCTCCTTATCTGGTTGCCCAGAAACTCGAAATTCCTCCCACTTTATTACGCACGACAAGGCAGCTCTAGGTCTGGCTGCCTGGGGAGGTGGGAGGCACAGGGCACCTTTCTCTTCTGAGAAGACCCAGCCGGGCGTCCCCCGGGAACAAAAAGAGAGGCTGTAGGTGCTGACTGGAGGACGCGGGGGACGGTCAGCCGTGAGCCGCTCTCCCTGTCGTCTCCCCGGCCTGCGCTCTGGTGTTGAGTGGTCCAGAGAGCTGCAGCTGTCAGGCCTCAGCTCTGCAAAAGCTCAGGACCCGAGTTCTGTCCCAGAGCCTTGGGGATGGTGTTCCCGGGCGGAGCTCCATGGACAACGTGGCGACTGCTTCTGCATTTGTTAGTTGCTGGTTCTGGGACTCCAAGGGCAGAAACTCTGGTAGGTCCACCAACCCTGGTTCTGTTCCACCTTAGCGGAGTGGCTGGGCAAGCTGGCCCCTCTGCAGCTTTTGTGAAGAGTAGAGGTAAAAACGGCCCCTCCCTGGGGTCATTGTGGGGAGTCAGTGAGATGCCGTGTGCAAAAGAATGAGGTGTGTAGCAAGTGCCTGGTGGTTATCGTGGTGGTTGTGTCAAAGTCCCCGGGTTGAAGGGGGCCAGATGTGTCACAATGACAGGGAGGTCCAGCCCATCGGCACTGCACCGCTGATGTCTGAGGATGTGCAGGATGCGGGTCTGACTCCTGCACGGCCCTCCTTCTCTCCCCTCCCCTCTGCTGCCTCCCTATGGGGTGATTGCAGGGGCTGCGGGTCTGGTTTCAGTGACCCTACGCTCAGGAGCTGGGTTGGGGGCACAGCAGGACCAGCCAGGGAGACTCTGGCAGGTGATTTGGGGAGGGTGGGCAGGGCCCAGTGTCAGGCGGTCATAGCCAATGACATACTGAGGAGGCTCTCAGGCAATACAGTGGGTATTTGTAAGTCTTCCTTGGAAGGTCTACAGAAAAGGAGAGAAATGTCCGTCTTCGGGAGCAGGTTTAGACATCACAGTTCCTGACATTGGGAGGTGGCCGGGATGATGTCAAGTCCTTTGAGTCTTCTTAGTGCTCAGCAGAAGGTGCTCCCTGCCGTTGGACAGCAGCTCTGGGACAAGGCAACCGGGGCAACGGGGACCTTCCTTCTCAGAAGGAGAAGTGGGTTCTGAAGGATGAATAGGAGTTTGAAAGTTGGAAATACCAGAGGAGGGCACTTCAGAAACAAAGAACCAGCCTGTTAATGTACTTGCTGACCTCCCCCATCTCTCGCTTCCTCATGGCCCTGGGCTGTTTGCTGCAGCCCACACTCCTCCAGGCCTGCTTAGTTTATTCCCAGGGGTTGAGATCTGGTCTCTTATGCCAGGCAGTCACCAGGGTTATTCTGAGGGCAGTGCTCATTAGCAAAGTATACAGACACCCCCCTTGCCCGCATAATACACAGATTCTGATGCTGGAGGTCTTGGGGAGAGACAGAGAGTGTGTGGGCTGAAGGGAGTAGCCAGAGGACAAATGGTGCGTCACAAAGAGTCAGAGGGAGACTTTCTTTTTCTTTTTTTTACAATTTTTTTTTGTCTTTTTGCCTTATCTAGGGCCGCACCCGTGGCATATGGAGGTTCCCAGGCTAGGGGTCTAACAGGAGCTGTAGCTGCCGGCCTGCACCACAGCCACAGCAACACGGAATCTGAGCCGCGTCTGCAACCTACACCACAGCTCACGGCAATGCCGGATCCTTAACCCACTGAGCAAGGCCAGGGATCGAACCCGCAACCTCATGGTTCCTAGTCGGATTCATTAACCACTGAGCCATGACAGGAACTTCCAGAGGGAGACTTTCCAGGGTGGTGAATATGCTTATTTTTGTGATTGTGGAGCTGGCTTCATGGGTATGTACATGTCAAAACATATCAAACTGTATACTTAGATAGGTGCAGTTATTGTGTGTAAGTTCCTTCCATATAGCTCTCAAAAAGAGTATAAGCACCTCAAAATTATTAGTTCCTCGTAAAAAATGTTTATTTTTCAGCATAAAACAAATACATGATCACCAGAGAAGTAGAGAAATTTCACAATTGCAGGTAAATTGCATGTTCTCTTCCTCTTTTTTTTTTTTTTTGTCTTTTTAGGGCCACACCCAAGGCATATATACGTCCTCAGGCTAGGGATCGAATCAGAGCTGCAGCTGCCAGCCTACGCCACAGCCATAGCAACGCTGGATCCTCACCTCACTGAGTGAAGCCAGGGATCGAACCTGCATCCTCATGGATACAAGTCGGATTCCTTTCCACTGGGCCACCATGGGAACTTCCTCCTCCTCCTTCTTCTCCTCCTCCTCCCTCCCCCTCCTCTTCTTCCTCCTCTTTCTCTTCTCCTTCTTTTCCCCTCCCCCTCCTCTCCCTCCTCCTTCTTCCCCTCCCCCCTTCTTTTTCTTTTGATGGGGATCATTATTACTGAAACCCAAAAACTGTACCTGGGGCTTTCTATTGAGTAGAGTCCCCTGGGGGCGTGGGGGCTTGCATCCTGCAGATGTTCACTTGCCCTCTTCCTGCCCCCAGGGAGTCTGAGGGGAAGACCCGGAATCTGAATTGAAAGCCAGTGTGGCAAGTTACCCTGATCCAGCAGGTCAGGTTGACAGTCCAATCCGTCTGTGAAGATGCTAAAATAGAGGGTCAGTCACAAAGCCCTGTGTGGGGCGTCCTTGATCTTTTCTCCTTTGGTCTCAGCCACACGAATAACTTTAGATACTGCGATGGGCTTACAGCTGTGCTGAGACAAGTCTGGTGACTTACTGGCACCGCTGCCGAGTCCCCTCTCCTCCCCTGTGACACTAGGTCCCGGCTGCCTGGCGGAATCTCCCTTCCAGATGCCCAAAGGGACCTGACATCTTTATTCTGCTGGCACTTAGCCCTGAGCCCACCTGCAGGGGTGATGTGGGGTGAACCAGGGTGAGTGGCTCCTGTCCCCTCCCCTGGAGAAGCCTCACCAGACGTGTCTCCTACCGGCTTAGGACAGAGGGTCCCGGCGCGGCTGGCTGTGTGTACGTCCATGAGTGAGTATGTCTGTCCGCATGGGGGCAGCTGGATGCGGGAATGTGCGGCGGAGGGGGTGCCGCGCTGAGAGTCACACCCCTTGGGGACAAGGGACAGCAAGGAGTCTTTGCCACAAGACATCTTTTAGGTCTCAGCCGCACCTGGGGAGCCTTACAAGGTACTGGAACCTGAGGCCTGAGTCCCACCCCCGGGGGCTCTGACTTCACTGGTCACCGGGGATTTTCCATGGCTCCCTTGGGGGCTTTGCTGCCCAGCCAGGCTGGGAGCCGCTGCTCACAGGACCGAGGGCAGGAGGCCCTGGCCCAGGCTTGCCAGGGCTGGGCCCAGCCCACTAGCTGAGGAAGCTTGTGTGGTGTATGAGGGAGGCTACCTGTAAGCTGTTTATTGCCTGCTTGAATTACTGGGTAAATATTGACGGAGGCTCCGGTGTCCTGAGAGCTACCTGTTGTTTCCCCTGGGCACAGCTCTGGTGAAGTGGGGGCACCTTGGTCTGATCTGGGCTCTGCCAGCCAAGATATGGGTGGCACAGAGGCAGAGGGTCCCCTGAGGGACACAGTTCCAGGTCCTGAATGGAAACTGGGCCCGGCAGGCAGGCAGGTTCATGTGTGGCCAGGAGTAAAGTGGGTTTAACTTGCTCCTGTGACCTATGAGATCTTGGGCAAGTGTTTTAGGCTGTCCCGACCTCGGGTCTCCTAATTGCTACAACAAGGATGCCAGCAGCTGCCTGCATTCTACCGTGAGGATGAAATGGCATACCGCAGGCAATGTACCCATCACCCAGAAGTTGTTCAATAAACAGGTGTTTCCTTTTTCCTGGACTGGAGAACTTGCTGGCTGCCTGGTCCGTGGGATGGTGCTCCAGTCTCCCTGCTGTCGAGTCAATGTGTGTTACCGGGACTCTGATGTCTCTGGGTTGGAGGAGACAGAGCTCACTGCCTCCCTGGTAGGGGCTGAACTGTGCCCCAGACTCTAATGTTGAAGTCCTACCTCTCAGGACCTCAGAACATGACTGCATTTGAAGATCAGGTCTTTTTTTTTTTTTTTAATCTTTTTAGGGCCACACCAGTGGCATATGGAAGTTCCCAGGCTAGGGGTCCAACTGGAGCTGCAGTTGCCGGCCTACACCACAGCCACAGCAATGTCAGATCCAAGCCAAGTCTGTGACCTACACCACAGCTCACGGCAACACTGGGTATTTAACCCTCTGAGCGAGGCCAGGGATCAAACCCGCATGCTTATGGATACTAGTCAGTTTTGTTTCCTCTGACAGGAACTCCTGAAGATCAGGTCTTTAAAGATGCAATTAAATGAAAGCAAGGTACTTGAGGTGAGGCCTGATCCAGTATAACTGGTATGCTAATAAGAAGAGGGGATCAGGACACTGACACACATGGAGTAGCGACAATGTGAGGACACAGGGAGAAAAAGGCCAAGGAGAGAGGCTCCAGGAGAAACCAACCCTGCTGACACCTTGATCTCAGACTCCAGGACAGCCAATTAAATTTGAATTTCAGAACAGCAGCAAATATTCTTCAGCATAAGTGTGCTTGGAATACTGCGCTGCACAGACCTGGGGTAAAACTTATCTGTCCATCTGAAATTCACATTTCGTTGGGCATTCTGGATTTTTAGGTACTCAGTCTGGCAACCCTACTTACCAGCCATTGACGTCTTGGTGGTGACCAGTGACAAAGATTCTGTTCGACCAAACTTTGGTCAGGCTCCTGAACCTTCTCCCGGGTTCATCTCTGCTTCCTTGTAAAACCTAGTTTTGGCCGGAACCCCGCTAAGTCAGTTTAACCAAATCCCACAGCCTCCATATCTGATCACCCTTGACACCCGATTGGGCTCCCCATCCCTGCCGCCACCCCCGGGTGATGTCTGATCACCTGTCCTGCTTTCAGCAAGAGTCCCATTAGGTCAATTTAGCAAGACCCTCCCTCAGCCCTGATGTTTCCTTTCAGTAATTTTCTAGCGACTGACCCCCCAGCAGGCTCCTTGGCTATAAATTCCCACTTGCCGGTGCTGTGTTCAGAGTTGAGCCCATCTCCCTCCCCTACTTATAAAATCCTACACCCATCGTGATCATCTGAACAAAGTCTGCCTCCCATCTTTAACAAGAGCCACTGATTACTTTTTTCTTTAATGGCACTGCGTTAGCCCGGATGGGTCATTTTCTATGGACTGGTTCACCAGCTGAGTTTTATCTGTCATGAAACAGCTTAAAAAAAAAACAAAAAAAAACCAAAAAAACAAGGAAGCCTGGTTCTCACTGATCTTGTGGCTTTTACATGAAACATGCGTGTAAGGCTTCTGTGCTGGCCTCCTTTCTTGAAATTTTTGGCAAAGATGACCAAAAAATAGCTTCTGTAGAAATTATTTATTTAGTATTAATGGGGCAAAGTCAGATCTTGGCCAGACATTTCAAGTAAACAGGATCATTCCACATGGAGTTGTTTGAAACCAGAGATTTCCTGTGACCCCCAGAGTTTTAACAAGAGCCAGAGTAGTTATATTTATAGAAACCCGGTTGATTTTGCCCCCCTACCCTCACATTTAATCCCAAGTACAACAAATCCTGGAACATCTGAAGACAGTGGCCTGTGTGACGGATGGGGCCAGGAGGTGACCCCTTGATGCAATTGTGTTGATAAATGGGGGGCTGGGGTGAGGTTTTCACAGCGGGACCGGGGGCAGATGCCAGCGGGTAGACAATATTTTCAAGAAGCTGCAAACACAACCAATTAATAAAAACATTAACCCCCGGCACACAGTGTCTTTCGGTCAAGTTTCTTGGAGGGTTTGGCAAATCCCTCCTGACCTCAGCAGCTTAAGAGAATCCCCAGGCAGAGCTGGAAGCAGTGTGGCTTTCCTATATTTCTTCTTGAGCAATCCACCACCTCTGAGTAAACCCTCAACCTTGCACTTGGTGGAAGCCCCTGCTGGAGGGGCTGTCAGTTGGCTAGACACCAGGAAGATGGCTATCAGAAATTTCTCCTCCTCAAGGACCTCCGGCCGGCTCCAGTCAGAGCTTGAGAACTAGGAGAGACTTCCAAAGCAGAGAGAAGATTTCCCCCGTCCTCACAGAGAATCATCTAAGTGGTGGGGGAAAGAGCTTCAGAGGACCAGGATCTCTGCCCTGGCCGCAGGTGACCTTGGGCGAGTCACCCGAATAGTCTTTCACTTTCCTCATCTGTTAAACGAGAGAATAATATCACCTATTTTTGCCGGCTTGTTCTAAGGGATTTCTGGTGAGATAAATATGTAAGTGAAGAGTAAATTGTCGTCATTGTCAAAAGCTGTATGGGCATCCGAGTTGAGGCGTGCCCTTGGACCTAGCGCGGTGCCTATGGGGACCTCAGGTCATTCTCTGAAAGACCTCATGATGACGTCCAGCCACACCTGAGCACAGCTTCACCGGTGACCTGCCATCTCTTCCCGGCCCTCAGGTCTGCGTGGTCCTCCCTTCAGCCAGTGTTTATCTGACTCCAAGTAGCACTGCTTTTCAATGGCAGAAAAAAGAGACAGGAAGGGAAAGTGCTACGATGCACTGCAAACAGGGTATCAGTTAGTGACACTTGCGTCAGGTATTTTATACACATCCGTGTGTGTGTGGTGTGCATTGGGCTACAATTAAAAAGATGGTTTGTGTCACAAGTTGTGCTTTTAAAAAAAGATTGCGATGCTGTTTTAGGCAAAAACAAATACAGTTTCATTGCTTGGGCAGCTTTGAGGCCAAAATCCAGCCAAGTCAAGGAGCCCAGAAATGCCTTTTGTTTTGCTTTTGTTGCTGTTGTTGTTTTGTCTTTCTAGCACCGCCCCTGAGGTATATGGAAGTTTCTGAGCTAGGGGTCAATCAGAGCTGCAGATGCCAGCCTGCGCCACAGCCACAGTCATGGCAATGCTGGATCTGAGCCGCATCTGCAACCTACACCGCAGCTGACGACAAAGCCAGATCCTTAATCCACTGAGGGAGGACAGGGATTGAACCCGCGTCCTCACAGATACTATGTTGGGTTCTTAACCCATTGAGCCACAGTGGGAACTCCCCGGAAATGCCTTCCTGGT
Source organism: Catagonus wagneri (assembly GCA_004024745.2). Taxonomy (NCBI): domain Eukaryota; kingdom Metazoa; phylum Chordata; class Mammalia; order Artiodactyla; family Tayassuidae; genus Catagonus; species Catagonus wagneri. The sequence continues at coordinate 7,329,376 of PVHT021183556.1, forward strand.
TTGAGATACAAGACATGACACCAACATTGTGACTGGAGACAGGTCTGAATCCCAGCTCTCGGCTTAGTAGCGCTGAGCCTCTCTGAGCTTCTCTTTCTAAAGCTCAGTGAGCTGGGCTCATTTCCCTGAGCTCCAAGGCCTCTCTCAGTGCTGATGTGCTGGGGCTCAGTACCTCTTTGGCTTTCCTGGGAGCCGGGTGGACTTCTCCAGTGTGGGAGGGGCTGAGCCCGAGGCCATGCTGGTCCTCTCACTCTTCAGGACCGCTGCTCTGGGGTGACCACCCACGCTTCTCCCCTCCACCCCCTCCTCCTGGGCTCCCAGTGGGGCCTCCAGTATCTTTAGAGTATGTGGAGATGGAGATGTTTTCCAGACTTTTCTCCTAGGCTTCTCAGGGAATGGTTTTCACCCCTCTTGGACAGTTTGGTTGGCAGCAGGATTGGCAATCCCAGACAGCTCCTGGCTTTGACCTCCTGAGGGGCTCTGTCAACAGCCCTTCCATTACTGAGAAGCAAGCATCTATGTTCTCCTGCTTCTGGTGCCAAGCAGAGTCTTTTCCCCAATTCCATCCTCCGTCTTCATCTCTCAGTTTCAGTCCTAATCTTCCTCTCCCCACCCCCTTTCTTTTTTGGCTGTACCCGTGACATGCAGAAGTTCCTGGGGCCAGGGATCCAACCCACGCCACAACTGTAACCAGAGCCACAGCGGTGACAAACATTGGATCCTTAACCCACTGAGCCACAAGGGAACTCCCTATTTTTCCCGTTATTTTCCATTTAAACAATGCTGTTTCTGAAACAGCTTCCTACTTTGTAAATAGACTTAGCTGGTGGTGTATTTTTATTTCGAAAAAAAATACTTGCAGAGAAGTAAGTAAAGACAATCTGGGAAACTGTATTGCTTCGACAACTGCTTGTTGTGAAATGTCACCTAACTGTTGGAATGGAGGCTACCTCAACCTGAATGTTCTCACCCTGTGTTTTGACTCCCTCTGATGCCTGAATCTGAGGCTTATTCGCCTGGAACAGCTTTTCATTTCTTTTGAGGAGAGGGTGGGGATGGTGCTTTCCTTAGAAATTGGCTTCAGTGATTGTCCACTAACCATTTGAAGACTAAGTAGCACTAAAGTGACAGTCGCCTCAAATGAAATTAATCAGAAATCAACAGCTTGCTGTTTTTTTTCCTAGAGTGACTATTTCACCATCCCTTCTTATAATCCTGGGAAAGATTCTATTTCTGAAATTTTGTAATTTGTTAACAAAAAGTCCTCCTGCCCCCTGTCCCCCACCCCCCATACTGGAAGCAGAGCTGGACTTGCCAAAGCCACTTGAGTTAGCCCTGAGTCTCTGAGAAGCAGGTGCCAAAGGAGATTAACAGCCATGGGAGAAAAATGGGGAGGCGGTTGGGAAAGCTGGGAGAGTTGTCAGTCTGCAAAGCAAGTCTAGGTGGAGTGGAGGAGGGAGAGAGAAGCCAAGTGGGAGATTCTAGAGTCACAGTCGCTCAAAGGCAAGTTTAGAAGAGCGCAGAGGGGTACTGAGCTCAGCTGCCCGGCAGAGGCCTCCGGAGTTGGGATCTTGCCTAGGGCTCCACATCGTTCAACCATTGGCTGGAAGCGGCCCCTGGGAAGTGGGGAGCGTGGCCTTCATGTAAATGTTGTCATGCATTTCAGAGTACGGCGCTGGGGCCCCTGGTCAGTCAAGCCCTCTGTAGCAGTGGGTCTGCAAGGTGCATTCTCTGGCCCCACTGCCTGATCTGGTCATTTTTTTTTTTTTTTTTTACGTACTTGATGAGAATCTCCTGCCCTCTTTATTTTCTTTTTTCTTCCTTCCTTCCTCCCACCCTCCCTCCTTCTCTCTTTCTTTCTTTGGCCACCCCTGTGGCATATGGAAGTTCCCAGACCAGGGGTTGAATTGGAGCTGCAGCTGAGGTCTCTACCGCAGCCATGGAAATGCCAGATCTGAGCTGCCTATGCGACCTATGCTGCAGCTTGTGGCACCGCCTCTTTAATCCAGTGAGTGGGGGCCAGGGATAAAAGCCACATCCTCACGGACACTATGTGAGGTTCATAACCTGCTGAGCCACAATGGGAACTCCTATGCTCTCTTTTCATAAAGCTGCTTTTACAGGGACAGGGAGTTGCTGGTTTGTTCTTAGCTACTAGCTGCAGAATCCACAGATCAATGGTGCTGCTTACAGCACAGCAAATGGACCTCTCCAGGGCTGGGTGCCCGCATTCCGATAGTTGGAGAAAGCAGACAGCCCTGGGCATGGCTGTGTGCGCCTGGTGCATTATGGGGTTCCGATGGGGGGGCTCATGCTCCCCCAAGTTTACCGACCTGATGCCGTCCTGGGCTGTACATTCTCAGGGAGCAGATCCGGGTCACCCCCGCAAGGATGTGTGCACTTTTAGTGATTCCCCAGTGCTTGGGAGGGTAGCCCAGCCCTTGGGACCTCTCTGCCCCTTGGCAATTTAGGTACCTTTGGCTCCCAGGCTGTTTCCCAACCTGGGTAAGCCCTGATTTCTGTGAATGGCCAGCCTCACTTCCTTATGGCTCTCCTCTCTGCCCCCGTGTCCAGGTGTGTCAACTCCATTCAGCCTCCTGAGAGCTGGCACCACTTCCCTTACATGAGCAATCTAATCACACTTGCATTTTTTTTTTTTTTTTTTTTTTTTTTTTTTT
>PVHT021183556.1:7333053-7381711 GCA_004024745.2 Catagonus wagneri
AACCCGCAACCTCATGGTTTCTAGTAGGATTCGTTAACCACTGAGCCACGACGGGAACTCCCACACGTGTATTTTGTAAGGTTCGTAAACTGCCTGAGGCCTTGGCTTCACGGTTGGACTCACGACACGGACAGCCTTCTGCCATCTCCCCCCCGCCCCACTGCCAATCTATGTGCTTTTCCAAACCTGAGTTCTCTGCAGTATCTGGGCCCCTCAGCTCTAGGAAGAGCAGCCTCCTGTGCTCTGAGGGTTCCTCTCCTGAATGCTGCCTTTTCCCGGCCCCTGGATTCTGGGCAGGAAGTCTCCATCCCCTTGTAATCATTTTCTGTAGAGCCTTTTTTTTTTTTTTCCATCCTCAAAACAATTTCAAACTTACAAAAGAGTTGCAAAAATAGTACAAAGAACTCCCGCATACCCAGATACCCCAAATATTAACATCGTATAGGACTACAGTACAATGAGCAAAATGAAGAAATTGACATCGATGCACTTTCTTATCTAATCTGTGGGTCTTATTCAAATTTTCCAACTGTTCCACTAACGCCCTTTTTCTGGTGCAGAATCCAGTTCAAGACAGGCTCACATGCTATATTTAGTGGCCATGCGAAATTAGTCTCTACTTAATCCAGATACAAGGTCAGAGTTCAGCAAACTTTTTCTGTAAAGGACCAGAGAATGGATATTTTCGTCTTTCCAAGCCATGTGCCCTCTCTCACAATTATTTTTGTTCTAGGTGAATAGCTGCCAGTCTAGGCCAATGGAGTCTGCAGATGGAAATCAGTAGTTCTCCCAGTATATTTCCCCATTCACCATGCTTGATGACCATTTGCATTCATTCAGTGTCTTCTAAGCAAACTGTTCCAGGGAATGACCTGTTCCCCGGCGATGGCATTGGCCATGGCTTAGCATCCTTGTGAGAAGCAAGTGTTTCCAGGGACTGACAGCCTGGGCAGTGGGGCAGGTGCTGCGTCTGGGCTGTCTGCTCGCTGCCATCATTTAGATGCTCTGCCCCCAGCCGTCCCGCTTTCTCCCACCCCCACGCCCCCAATCCTGTCACCAGGGGAACAAGCTGTTCTTCATATTTCCTCTTCCTCCCAGCGAGACCCTCGACCCTCGACCCTCAACCCTCGGAATCCCTGACAGGGGGAGTCAGCTGAGGACGGTGGGAGAGAACGAGGGGGGTTGGGGGAGAGGGATGGAGGGCGCAGTCCCACGTCTCCTTAGCAATCAAAGCTGGCATTGTTCTCAAAGAGTTAACCCGCATACCAGGCTTGCAATTAGCAAGGAATAATGGGGTGTGATGGGTGTAGAACAACGGCTGGGACTGATTTTCAGCCCTGCAGTGAGAAACCGCCCTGCTGATTCCCCTTCCTTATTTCCTGGTGACTTGCAGGCGGCAGGCTCAGTAGAGCAGAAATCCTCGGGGTGGAGGAGGGGAGGGCAGGGGAGCAATCTGTCTTTGAATAATTTAAACAATGCAGCCCAGCCAAGCTAAATGGAGCTTATCAAATGTTACACCTCTTAAAGCTGCAATCAGAGGCGGCAGGATATTAACTGTAAAGCCCTCCTGCTCAGAGGAAAACCAAGGAACAGACCTGCTACTCACGGAAAGAACGGGGCAGCAGGAGAGAGAATTGGGTCCAGTTTGAAGGTCAGGTCAGTAGAGTGAGGGAAGAAGCAGATATCCGAGGGCAGCATTTCCTGGGCACCTACTATATGCAGGGATGACCGACCCTTTTATACAGGACATTTTCTTTCGTTATCTCAGTTCTAAAAGGCATGTGTTGCTATTCACGTGTACTTTTAAACAGAAAAGCCAATCACTCAAGACTTATTCCCTTCAAGTGCTAGAAAACCCTAACCACCAACTGGCCCAAGCAAAGGGATTTTTTTTTCTCATCACGCAGCAAAAATGTCTAAGAGTAGCTTGATTCCGGTCTCAAACCGTGTCATCAGGAACCCGTTTCTCTCCATGTCTTGGCTCTGCCCTCGGCTGAATTGGCTTTGGGCTCAGGCTCCTTGGAGAGGTCAAATGACAGCAGTGGGACCCATCTCTGGTTCTCTGAGGTTCATGCTCAGCGAGGAAAAATAACTCTCTTCTCTAAGAGTTTGAAGCAGTTTTCAGTTCCGGTCAAGATGGAATGACAGGGACCAGATTCACCTCCACCTTAAACAACTAAAAGCGGGACAAAATATCTGAAACGATGGCCTTTAGACAATGAATAACAGGCAGTACAAAACAGGGATTCCTGAGAAAAGGAAAACAGGAGTTTCTAGGCTATAGCACCGCAGGGGAGACCCGGGTGGAGCTTGGCAGTGTCTGGGAGGAGGCCATGTAGCTAGAGTTCGCAGGACAGTCTAGTGGAGAGGAGAGAGCTGCCCAGACAGAGGGCTTTGGAGGGCTTTGGAGGGCATCAGGGCAGCAGAACACCGATGGATGCATTCGTGTCAGGGGTCTACTGGAGGCGAGGGAAGAACCTTTTGAAGGAATAGACATAACCATCCTCAGAGCTCACCCAGATCAGAAATGTTCATGTTCCCACCAGACTGAGTGGAAATCTAGTAATACCTTGGGCATTGGGTAGAGTACTCAGAAGGTCACCGCCTCTGTAGGAGCCATAAGTCTGCATAAGCCTAGACTTAAGACTGCTGTGGCCTGAACTAGCAAGTCTTACGAGCATGCCTTGAAAGGAACAGGTTGTTCCCAAGCAACTTAACTGAATCTCAGAACAAAACTCAAGAACATTAGAAGGAATACACACATATCCAGCACTTGAGAAGTTAAAACTCACAATGTCTCTTAGCCAATTAAAAATTACCAAACATGCAAAGAGGCAGGAAAATACGACCTACAATGAAGAGATATCCGTTGATTCTATCAATCAATAAAAACAGACACAGAAATTATATAGATGATAGAATTAGTGGTAGAAAAAGACATTAAATAATTATTGTAAGCATATTCTGTAGCTGAAAAAGATAAAAACATGACCATGACATGGAAGACAAAAAATTCAGACATAACTTCTAGTGATGGAAGAAACTCAGACATTGATAAGACTGTATAAGATTAACAGCAGATTAGGCATTGCAAAAGAAAATATTAGTGAACTTGAATAGCAGTAGAAACTATTAGATATGAAATACAGAGAGAAAGACTAGAAAATCTTGCAGAATATCAGAGAGCTAAGGTTCAATCCAAGTGGCCTAACATACATATAACTGGAGTCCTGAAGGAGGGCAAATGGACAGGAACTTGTGCCTGGAAGATGCTCAGTTGTTGAATAAGTGTTGACCCTGTTGCTTTGTGGTCTTGAATTTTTTCTGCTCTATGAAGCTGGATCTCATAATGACAGTAATAATAATGATGAGGGTGACAGTGATGTATTCATTGGTCACATACAGTGTGATAATATGCATGATTTTTCATTTTACCTTTGTAACAACCCTGGAAACCTGTCATTATCCTCACATTACAAACAAGGAAGCAGGCATGTGGAGCCCGTTTGTCTCATGAAGTTGTAGCTGGAACAGATATCATGGGAGACCCAGTGTGACTGTATAAAGTCACATAGTTTTGTAAGAAGCTGAGACCCTGGATCCTGAACATGATTTGAGCTAGGAGAGGAACAGTAAGAATCAGGGGACACCCCTTGTTTTATCTCTCAATTAACTTCTGTACATGGCTCTTTTGGATGCCAACTAAATACACCTCTAAGGACTTGAAGAGTCATTAAATAATCTTTGACAACAATCAAAAACATGTTTTCTCACATTCCCTCATTTTCTTTGGACCCAAGAATTGCTGCGTTTTTGAACTGTAGAAAAATAAAAAATATGTTTGATTTACCCTGGGAATAAAGTCATTCAGTTTATTCTATTATAGTTGCCTTAAGTTATGGAGCATTTGTTTATACATGAGATCTTCATAGCGTTAATATTCTAATAAAGGGACCTCTTTGAAATGTAACTTTAAAGAAGTTAATAATGTTTGATGACCCTAAAACTGGCACACAGTTCCTTGATTCCCTAAATAAAGGGTACTATATAACTTTTTCTTGATGATAAAGAATCATCTTGATAAGCATCATTTCTTGTACTTTATAATAAATAACACAATGATGTCCGCCAACATCATTGAGATCATGCGGCTATTTGCATGATCTTAAGCTAAATTACCATATCAGTCTGTTTCTCATGGGTTAAGTTTTAGTAAACTCACTTTTTAGGTGGTCAGCTCTCAGTTTCTACTAATATTAGTGTGTTTGTCTCTCCACGGACCCCCACCAGTTTGCTGACACCAAGAAAAACACGTGTGTGCACATAAACTCACACCCACACTCGCTCCCTCCAGCACAAGCACCCTTAGGTTGCAGAGCTGGTTTTACACCTGTGATCATAACTGGATGGCGTCACACGAGCCACGTGGAGGGAAGCAGCCTGATGCACTTGCAGCAGGGCTTCTGTCTAGTGCCTGTCCCCGAGCGCTCCCTCTGGGCTCCTCATCTTTGCTGCCCCACAGGCCGCCCCAACTTCCTTTGCTTCTGGCTCCTGAATTTCCAGCATGGCTAGGATTCTGGTTCTGCTTCTTGAGTTGCTCTTCTGAGAAGTGGGCTTTGGATCTGCATGTTCTTGGCCTTTGCCAAGTGCTGTTTTCATTCACTCTTTGAGTCACATTTTCAGTCATTTAATTCTCCCCTCTCCTCCCCCCAACCTCGCTAACTCTCAGACTTCCCTTTACTACACACGCACAGTCCCAAGCATCCATGGGTCTCACTTTGTCATTAAAATCATTTTTTAATTGTTGATAGGGTTTCTAAGAACCATGAGGTTGCGGGTTCCATCCCTGGCCTTGCTCAGTGGGTTAAGGATCAGGCGTTGCCGTGAGCTGTGGTGTAGATTGCAGACGCGGCTCGGATCCCGTGTTGCCGTGGCTGTGGTGAAGGCCGGCAGCTACAGCTCCTGTTAGACCCCCTAGCCTGGGAACCTCCATATTCTGCGGGTGCGGCTCTAGATAAAAAAAGGCAAAAAGACAAAAAAAAATAAAAATTTTATTTTGTTAATTTTATTTTATTTTTCCATGATAGCTAGTTTACAGTTTTCTGTCAATATTCTGTTAATTTTAAATTGTATTTTTCTAAATTTGATTCATTAAAGTAATTTTCACTGGCTACACAGAGTTCACTCACATTGTCTCAGCTCAGGCTGCTATAACAAGACTCTCGTAGACTGGGTGCCATAAACAACAATTATGTCTCACAGTTCAAGATCAGTATGGTCAGGTTCCAGTGAGAGCCTGATTTCTTGTTCCTCACATGGTCGAGAGACACAATTTTGTAACTTTTCCTCCTTTTTTTAAAAAAATTTTTGGCTGTATCTGCAGCATATGGAATTTCCGGGGTTGGGGATCAAACCCATGCCTTAGCAGTGACCCAAGCAAACACAGGGACAATGTGGATAATGCTGGATCCTTAATCCAATGTACCATGGTGGGAACGCCTCTTCTTCTTTTTATAGGGGCACTAATACCATCACGAGGTCCGTACCTTAATGACCCAATCTGTTTCTAGTTACCTCAAAAGGCCCCACTTCCAAATACCATCGCACTGGGGATTCGAGTTCCAACACAGGAATTTTGTGGAACACAAACATTCAGTCCATAATAAATACTTATACAGCTCTTCGCATAACAAAGTTATAAATAATTTGGCCTGTTATAGATAGCAAACAATGTTATATGGATCTACTGTCAGCACAAACCCAGCAGTTGTGAGTTTCAGCATTTTCTGCTCAATATTTTATAATTGCTATCCACTCATAGTGTCTCTAAATTTCAGTTTCTCATAATAGCATTTCCTCCCTGTAAACTTATTATATTTTTGGCTGAAGTATTTTAAAGCAAATCAAAGCTATCGTAGCATATCACCCCTAAGCATTTCAGAATGTGTCTCCAAAAAATAAAATCATTTTCTTACAGTCAGAATAACGTTATACTACAAAAAAAATTAGTAATAGTCACTTAGTATCCTCTAATACCTATTTGGTGTTCAAATGTCTCCAGATGTCCTAGTTAGAATCTAATCTGTGATCACACATTGCAAATGGTTGTTATAAGTGTTTATACCCTTTATACTCTTTTAAGCCAGTGGCACTGACTGGCTGAAGACACCAGAGCCAATATTGTGCACAATGTCCCACCTCTGGGTCTGTCTCATTGCTTCCTTTATGGTGTTTTTATTTTTATTCTTAATTAATTAATTAACATTTTTCCATTTTAGGGCTGCACTGCAGCATATGGAAGTTCCCAGGCTAGGGGGTCGAATTGGAGCTACAGCTGCCAGCCTGGACCACAGCCACAGCAACGTGGGATCTAAAGCACGTCTGTGACCTACACCACAGCTCACGGCAGTGCCGGATCCTTAACACACTGAGCGAGGTCAGGGATCGAACCCGTATTCTCATGGATGCTAGCTGGATTCCTTACCACTGAACCACGATGGGAACTCCCCTCAATGGTAGCTTGTGGCTCTGTCTCCTGTTTATCCCACAAGCAGGAAGTTCTTGGCCCAAGGGCTCTAGGCACCTCCATCCCCCACTGACCTTTTGTTCCGACTTAAGTCTCAACGCCTCCTTCAAGGACAAGAGAACCCAGGTGAGAAGCAGTGCCAGGGAGCGGAAGGAAATCTGTCTGACTCTCAACCTGCCGAACCACCTACCTCAGGGATCCCTTCCAATCCCAGAAGATTTTCTTGGAGAAGGAAGGCAAGTGCTCAGGGCTGAACTTGACCACCTATACTTTGGTTTCTGTACCAGGTCCCATCATATCCTCTCTGCCCCCCCACCCCTTGCCACTCTCCCCAAAGCATCCTGCAGTTTAGTCTGGTTCCATCTGATAAAAAGTCTGGAGTCCCAACTATGTGCCAGGCCTAGTGAGAGGTGACGGGGTTACAAAACTGCATAAGACCCTGTACCAGCACTCCTAGCCCAGACCCTGGTGGGGAAGATGTGGCTGTAATCACATAATGTCAGCATGGTACAGAAAACATTTCCTATTTTCAGTTGTGGTCAAGTCTACATAACATAAAATTCGCCATGTTAACCACTTTAAGGGTGGAGTTTAGTCGTGCAAAGGACGTTCACACTGCTGCGAGTGTTTTTGTAGGAAGTGCATCAGGGCATGGAGAATGGGCACTTCTTAGTTCAGTCTGGGATCAACAGCGTCTCGAAGGAGACCTTTCCTGAGGGGAGTGTTGCAGGGTAGGTAGGCATTACTAGGCAAAGAGGGAGGGAAGGGCCTGCCAGGCACAGCAGTCTGTTCAGGAATACTGTAGACTGAGTAGCTGGTAAATAATAGAATTTTTCTTTTCTTTTTTTTTCCTTTTTAGGGCCACATTTGCGGCACATGGAAGGTCCCAGGCTAGGGGTTGAATCGGAGCTACAGCTGCTGGCCAACGCTATAGCCACAGCAACGCCAGATCTGAGCTACGTCTGCAACCTATACCGCAGCTCACGGCAACGCCAGATCATTAACCCACTGAGTAAGGCCAGGGATCGAACCCGCAACCTCATGGTTCCTAGTCGGATTCATTTCCACTGAGCCACAATGGGAACTCCGTGCTTCCCAAGCTCAACGTTTTCCAAGTGCTGAGAGCAACAGGGAAGAGGAAGTTTCTGCGGAGGATGAAGAGGGTTCACAGTTAAAGATTTCAAAGGGGTTGACGGGACGTTGGGTAGTCACAGCCTACAAGCAATTAGAGATTGAGAATCGGAGCCACTTTACTGTCTTTCCAGTCTGGGAGAGGGTTCTGGAGAAAATGCTTCTATAAATCCCACCTCAAAATCAGAGCAAATAGCTTTCCTATATCCTTGTGAACACATAGGCAGATGCATACGTGTTAACACATGCGCATGTTAGCCTGTGCATACACACACACACACACACACACACACACACACACGCTGGCACATGCATATACCTAACCCCTCCCTTGCCCCCAGACACACACACCAGTGAACTCATGCAGGTAATGTGCTCAGCCTGCGGCTGCAGGGGCGCCTCCCAGTTCCTTTCTCTCTCGCCCTTGCCTGGAGTTTACAGCACTTGGAAAATGTCAAGCGTGGGAGGCCTTTTAGTCTTGGGTTAGGTTAAAACTCCCTCCACATATTTGGAGGGCGTCCAGGTCTAGCGAGCAGGCTCACGGAGAAGATAACAGTGACCTTGCCGGTGAGGGAGGACAGCCCAGCTGAGGCCAAGGAGCCGCGCGGGCTGAGCTGAGGTCACTTCCCCTCCCCCGCTGCACCTGGGGTGGCTCTGCTGGCAAAGACCCTGGTCCAGAGTTGAACCGGAAGACACTGCTCTGCTCTCCAGGAGTGGGGAGAGGCCCACGCTGGCCCTGCAGGTGCGGGCGAAGGAGGGTCCATCTCTCCCCTGGGAGTCCGCAGCCTGATGCTCCAATGTCAACTTCCTCGCCTTCCCAAAGGCACCAAGCGCCTCTCCAGAATGGTGCCGGCCTCCCCATGCAAGTCACGCTGTGTCCCGCTTCTCAGCTCCAAGGCCCCACTAGGGCAGCTCAAGTCTCAGCATGACTGGCATGTAGCTGGAGGCCATGGAGGTCATCTTATCCAAATGGAGTCCCCTTTGTGGCCACCTCCTTCAAGGGGCCAGCTTGTCCTGTTCAGTGACCTCAGGGGACAGGGCTCTCACCGCCTCTGGAAGCAGCCCATGGCAGAAGTGAGCTCTGCCACCTTCCTGCCCCTCTGTCACTTCCATTAACTTATCCTGACTGTGCCACTTGGGCTGGGCAGGACAGAATTTCAATATTTGAAAACAGCTGGCATTCACGCCCCAGGCAAATACTGATAGGGCACCTGCAAGAGGTCGGGCCCAGGGCTGGGAGCCGAGGGCAGACCTGGGCTTGGTGGTCTGGTGGAGGGGTGGACAAGAGGGGAGAGCTTGCCCCATAGGGTGATGGCCTGGGGGCTGAGGAGGGGGCGGGGGGCGGGGGGCACCTGGGGGGCTACGTGCCCAGCGGAGAGGACAGCCAGCCATGTGCTGGAGGTCACGCCAGGGTCCCTCAGGTGGAGGTGCCCGCTAACCGAGCGAATGGGTCTGCAAAGGTGGGGGTGCAGCCTGGCACCTGCATGGCAGGTGAGCCAGGATGTGCAGGTCACACAGAGTGGCCCTGGGCGTCAGCTGGATCTCACCCCGAGGACCTGGCGGGGGCGAGGGTAGGCACGGACCACGGAGCTTTAAGCGGGGAGAGGCAGGCTCGGGTGTGGGTGTTAGCGAGGCCGCACCCGCTGCCAGGAGGAGAAGGCGTTTCCGGAGCATCCTCTGGCTGGAGAACGGAGTCCAGGAGGGGCTGCTGGAGGCGGCCAGGCCGGAGGCGTGGGCTGCCTGGGCTAAGGCGGCGGCTGTGGGTGGAGTCGAGTGGTAACGAGTAAGTCCAAGGGGAGCTGGCAAACTTCTCCAGAGCCTGCACGTACTCACAGCCCGTAACATTGAAGCACTTCACTGGCCGGCTTGATCTTCCAGGTTGAGCTCCCGTTTACAGTTTGGAGAAACTTCCGTCATGCTGCCCAGAGCGGAGCACGGGACTGTAGATCACATCTGCCCGGTGTGGCGTAACTTGGCCCTTCATCCCTCCCTCTGGTCTATCCTTCCTGCCACCAAGATGGTCGTCCTCGACCTGGTGGCTGTAGCTCCCAGTTGCTCATAGAAATTCACACCATCTTCTCAAGGCCTCGAACCCTCACTCTGCATGATCAAAGCTGCGCGCCCCTGCTTGGAACTTGGGCGGCTGGTTTTTAGAACCTCTTAACAGGAACTCACATTTATTATTTTGATTTGCATTTATTCCTAATGATAATTCAGTTTTCTTAGATTCAGTGCCCCACTTACACACGTTTGCTCAGAAGCGGTAGAAGCCCTGGGTTAGAGGCCTCCGGGTTTGGCCCCTGGGTTGATATGTGACTTTCCACCGTAGTTTCATCTGCTGTGTAAAAAAAAAAAAAAAAAATTCTAATAATGTCCTTTTTCATTCTAGAAGGTTTGAAAGGAGCATTATATGTTTCAAAAAGAGTTATCTCTAAAAAGCTTACTACTTAAAACTTAAAAAAAAACTTAAGAAGTTACCGCCTAGGTTGTTTTTCCTTCCATCCTGAGGGAACAATGTGTCGCCATTTGCACGGAGCAAGGACGCAGCAGGTGATCGGCTCCCTCCAACCTCCTTCGTGGAGCCCACCTGCTTCTGGCCAGTCCCCCAGGCGCAGACTAGGGGGAAGACACAGTCTGAGGCCCAGCCTGCTCTCCCGTAATACCTCCACCAGGGCCTGGCTCAGCTGCCAGCTGGGCTTGACCCACCAAAGGACCGTAAAAAGTGCCGTGTGTGTGTGTGTGTGTGTGTGTGTGTGTGTGTGTGTGTGTGTGTGTGTAGTGGGGGCCAGGTTATTGGGGTGGAGGGAAGGGAACTGTTTGATTAATGGGTGTCCTGTGAAACTGCACATTTGCCCAAGGCTGCATTCCTGGGCTTTCAAACCCCGGGGCAGTTTGATAAGCTGAGACCAAAGTCCTCTTTCCTCCGGCAAAGAGAGCAAACAGGGCCACTGGCTAATCCCAGCCCTGGCCTCTGGGGCCGTCTCTCGGCAACCAGCCCACCAAGTGGCCTTTCACAGGCCAATCAATGGGGCAGGCCCAGGACCTGGGAGGCCCGACAGCCAGCTTGCCTGGGAAGGCGGGAGGGAGGCTGTGGTTTACCCACCTCCAGCACGCGGTCTGAAGGCCCAAGCTTGGCCAGTGCGGCCCACCACAGTTACAGCTCCAGCCCAGCTGGCCTTCCACTCTCCTTCCTGCCACCTTCTTCCCCCGGCCATTATTCCCATCCAGGCAGCTTATCAGTAGGGCTTTTTCCATTCCTGTAGTGTCTGCCTAGAACGTTCTTCCCAACTCCCACAGTCTCAAACACCTGCCCTGGTTCCTCCTCCTCCAGGAAGCTTTCCCGGATCACTCCAGCCGACATGGGATTCTCCCTTCTCTGGATCCCAGGAGCCCTCACAGTCACAGCTCGTGGGCTCAGAGGCAGACACTTCCCCAGTCAGTTTGCGTGTGTTGCCTTACTGTCCCCAACTGGACTGTCAGCAGTTGTGGGTGACATTTTGGGGCTCACACTTTGGGACCACCCCCTACCCTCCAGTGGAGGGCACACTGGAAGCTTTGGGAGTATCCTATTGGTGGTGGGGGGGGGGGTTGAGGGAACAGGGGATGGATGCGGGGCAGAGGAGAGGCGCTGTGACGCTGTCCACTCAATCCCAGGAAGTTGTGGAGGCCAGCATGGGGTTAGGGCTGGGGAGGATGTTTATTTCTGGGGAGTGCGAGTAGATACCTGGGGGGTGTCTGCCCAGCCTGTCCCTCCCACCCCCCTGCCCACTTCTCTCTGAGAACTGTATCCTTTCCTGGTGGGAGCTGAGGCATGGAGCCACGTCTGTGTTTGCAAGTCTACCGGACCTCCGCCACTCCAGACGGGAGAGGGTTAGGGCTGGTACGGGGCCTGGAACGCCCTCCAGACTCTTTTCTGGAGACTTGGGTTTGGGATGGAGAGCGATGGACCTCTGCAGGAAGAGAGAGGCCAGGACTGCGAGAGCGGTGGGCAGACCCTCGCTGCCTGCGCCAAGTCAGTGCTCACTGTACTCCCGAGAGCAGGTGCTTTTGGGATCCTCTTTTACGGATGGGGTAGGTCAGGCCTGGAGATCCAGTAATTCCCCCAAATGCACTCAGCCAGTAAGGGGTGGACTTGAACCCAGTCCTGCCACGTTACTGAGTCTAAGCGTAGCCCCCAGCCGCCTTTCTATATACAGCTTCATGTGCCAGGCTTTACCTTGGTGAGACCCAGCTCTACATCCCACACTTCATTCAGTTCTGGGAGATAACAGAACTGCAATAAAAAATGATACTATTTATATGTGGAATCAAACAAAGGTTACAAATGAACTTATATGTAGAACAGAAACAGATTCACAGACTTTGAAAACAACTGCATGGTTACCAAAGAAGACAGGTGGGGGGCGGGTAGAGATGGCCTGGGGGTTTGGGGTTGCCATAGGCACACTGATGTGTATAGAATGACTGGTCAGTGGGGACCTGCTCTATAACACAGGGAACTCTACCTTATTCTGTGATAATCTATGTGGGAAAAGAATCTGAAAGAGAATGGATATGTGTGTACATGTATAACTGAATCAGAAGAAATTATCACAGCATTGTAAATCAACCATACTTCAGTAAAACAATTTTTTTTTTCTTTTAGGACTGCACCTGTGGCATACGGAAGTTCCTGGGCTGCTGCAGCTGCCGGCCTACAACACAGCCACAGCAATGTGGGATCTGAGCCGCTTCTGTGATCTACACTACAGCTCACGGCAACACCTGACCCTTAACCCACTAAGTGAGGTCAGGGATCAAAACTGAGTCTCACAGATGCTAGGCAGGGTCATTATCGCTGAGCCACAACTGGAACTACCTATTTTTTAAAAAAACTTTAAAAAATGAAAAAGAATCTTAATGGGTTTTGCTCTATTATCTGCCTGTCTGTCTGTCTGTCTATCTATCTCTATCTAACTTAGTTTATTGAGCCCTGCCATACGCAGGGAACTATGACAGGCACTGCCATGTGTTTCAGTCCTGCTAGGTTGCCACAGACGATGAGAGGTGACAGATGATTATGTGTCAAATTGTGTGTGTCTCTTAAGATTCCCCTGTAGGGATCATTACAAATGCAGATCCCCTGGCCCCAGCTCTGATTTCTAATTAATGATGGGGGGCGGGGAAGCCCTCAGGAATCTGCTTGTCTAAGTTCCCCAGGGAAGTCTGGTGTAAGTTACCCTTGGATCGCACCCTGGAAACCAGTCTGGGGAGGGTTGCTCAAAAGAGGAGAGAGTCAGTGAGGCCTGAGGTGGTCAGGGAAGGCTGCCCAGGGTCAAGGCTGGGGCACTCTAACATCCTCTGAGATGGCCTGGGGAAACTTGGGAGATGTGATGGGGTGGGGAGGGGAGCCTGGGTGGGGTGGTGGGCAGCCTGCGGGAGGACCCAGCACGGTCCCCTGGCAGTGAGGGGTATGCCCACGGGGGCAGAGGGCATTTGCAGGAAGTTGGGTGGCAGGTACAGACCATGGTTACCTTTCAACCAATAACGGAATGTCACAATCGCAGCAACAAGTGTCGCCTCCTTCTCTACCAAGTAAGTGGGTAACCCCGGGGCACTCATTCCTTGGGGCTAAGGGGACTTTGTGGTGAAGAGGAAGGGGAGAAATGCTCCCCACCTGAGCCTGGACAAGAGAAACAGAGAAAACCCAAGTGCAATTGGGACCAGGATGGGGACAGAACCGGTGAGAGCCCTGAAGGTCCCAGGTTGGGTGGGGACTGATAGAGGATCTCCATCACCAGTTACACTATCTGTTGTTACGTGCTTTCCTCGAAACGGGCCCTGTTCAGTTTTCATACAGTCGCGTTGTCCGAGGGGGCATGGAAGCAGCGACCCACCCAGAAACTCGCGTGAGAGCAGGCGTGGGGCGCGCGCATGCGCTCAGGCTGCTCTGGTCTAGGCTTCTCCCTGCAGCTGCGCAGCCTCAAAACGCCCCGGGGCTGGTGGGAGGGCACCGCCCCCCCAAGTGGTTCCCTTCTGTGATGACAATGAGGACCAGCGCCTGAGCTCTCTCTTTTGGATGGGGCTTAGGTCCTGTCACTCTACCTCCAGCTTCTCCTGCCACGTAGCCTCCATCTGGACGAAGTCGCTGCCCCCACCCCATGGTTTCCAGCTGCAGAGCAAGCTCTCCCGCCCGCATCCCCCGCCTCTTTCGGCTCAGTCTACTGTGGGACCCAGCGCCCTGCCTTTGTCTGTGCAGCCTGCCCTTGGGGGCCCGATTTCTCCCACTCCTTCCTTATTAGTGAGTAAAAAGAAAAGGAATTCCTTTTGCCATTTATCCTTGGAACAGCCTGCGAAAGGAGTTGAAGGACACGCTACGAAGTGTGAAAAAAACAAGGCCCGAGCTGGCCAAGCGGGCCAAGTGGGTATTTTAATCATGTGGAACAGCCCCCTTTTCATGGAAAATTTCCTACTCCAACACCTGTGGCTGTTAAAGGAACCCTCGCTCTTTTCTACACTGGGGTCTCGGGGTCGTCCTCCAGCCCAGCGCTTCCAGCTCCAGTAATTATTCCTGCCTCCTTCCCCCTCCACCCTGGCCAACCCCACCCGCCTCAGGCAGCAGAGGATATGGGGAGCCAGACCAGGATTCCCCTACCCCTCTGGGGCTTCTGGAATCAAGCCTGACCCTGTCCTCCGCTGGCCCCCTCTGCCCCCTTCCTGCCTCTTCTTTGTGCAGACTCAGTCCCCACTGGACCCTGGAGGGAGTTCAGGGCCTTTCATTCTAGAAGTGCTCCATGCCCCTCTTAAGGAAAACGAGGACCCTGGGTGACATGGCCCAACTCTCTTTTGAGTTCTTGTCCTGACACGTGCCCTGTTTTCTTTTCCAGGTTATATGTGCTGACTTTGGTGCAGAAGATATGTATGTGCTTAGAGGTTCAGTATGGCTTTCTCCCCCTGGCTTCTTTGGGAAATGAGATCCAGAGAGGTGAGAAAATTTTCCTAAAGTTACACAGCACTCGGTAAGGATAGGGAAAGACAGCCAAGCTTCCCCAGGAAGCTGACTCAACTTTCTCCACTTCCTCACTTGCTCCATGGTCCACTTCAACCTTGCCTTCCCCATCAGGCCACTGGAACAGCAAGTGCTAAGGTCACAGTGACTTCAGTGTCACGAAATCCAATGGACATTTTCTCTTTTCATCTCGACCTCTTAGAAGAGTTTGACTTTGTTGATGATTTCCTCCTCCACCTTGAAGTCCTCTCTTTGCTTCCAAAGCGCCTTGTTTTCCTCTCTCTGCTCCAGTCACTTCTTAGTCTCTGTTGCAGGAAACTGTCCCTCCAGCTGATAAAGTTGGCACCGCTCAGGGCTCAGGTTGAGGTTTCCCTCCCACTGTGCAGTCTTGTCCAGACCGACAGTTTCTACCACCACCCGGTGTGTTCATCCCTGACCTCTTCTTTATGCTCTGTCTGCTTCTTCACTGATGTCATTTGGGTGCCTCAGGGACACTGCAAACCTGACTTGTCTCAAACTGAACCTGTGGTCTTTCCAAGTCTCCCAAGTTGTACAGTCCTCTGGGCACTCTTGAGCAAAGCAGCGTCTTGTTCTTCTCCCAAACCTAGTCCCCTTTGTGCTCTGGCGCTCTGTGAATAGAGCCAACCAAACAGTGTTGCAGGCTAGAAATCTAGGACTCTTTCTTTCTTTCCTTTTTTTTTTTGCTTTTTAGGGCTGAACTCATGGCATATGGAGGTTCCCAGGCTAGGGGTAGAATCGGAGCTGTAGCTGCTGGCCTACACCACAGCCACAGCAATGCCAGATCTGAGCTGGGTCTGCGACCTACACCCCAGCTCATGGCAATGCCAGATTCTTAACCCACTAAGTGAGGCAAGGGATCGAACCTGCAACCTCATGGTTCCTAGTCAGATTTGTTTCTGCTGCGCCACAATGGGAACTCCTAGGACTCATTTTCTCTCTCTCCCACACCATATGCAGTCCATCAAGTGGTCCACCACTTTTTACAAGCTACCATCATCTCTACAGTAGCCTCGTGCTGATCTGTCCACAGTCCACCATTAGAACAAGAGATAGAGGGCAGTTAGTGCAGAAAGGAGGAATGAGAGGCAGTTGTGGACTGACTGCTGAGATGATGGCATTCTAGTACACATTCTACAATTTGGACTATTTCTCTGCAAAATAATTCCGTGAAATTACATCAAGAATGCCAGCTATGGTAGCAAGTGCACCCTGATTTTAGCCATGTAACATCAACTGTGCTAAACTGCTTGGTATAGAAAGTGGTTTCAGGTGTGTAGTAGTTGGCCTTTTATAACCCAGGGCTTTGAATTCCTGCAAGGCCATTAATACGCGTGGTAGCAACTTAAAAAATTGAAAGCAGTATCCAGATCAATGAAAAAAATTAGGGACTTTCAAAATAATTAAAATTCCTCTTGGTAATTATTCAAAGATGAAATTGAGTACCAGAAGGTAAGACTCACAGCTAATTTGTCATTGTATCGCCCATAGTAACCCAAACTGCTAGTACACAGTAGTTCCTTATAAATGTTTTGAATAAATAAATGTGTGCCATCTAAAAATATATGAGACTTCACCCTTTTTTCATTAGTTGAGTCCTAAAAAATGCCAAGCATAATTCAATGACAGAGGAAGAACTAAAGATTACCTGATTTCTAACTTTCTCCTTGGCTCACCCTCTCTGCCAGTTTAGTACTTGCTAGAATAACACCTTTACTGATGACCCAGGCAGGGCAGGCAGAAGCCAGGTAGCTATAGCTGTGGGGTTTCGGGGAGGAGGAGCTGGCTGATCATCACTTTTCTGGTGCCTGATGTCTCAATTTGAAGATTCCAAGCATTTTGCAGGGTGAGCTTAGTAAAAGGCTTCAGGTCCCACTCCGAGGATGAAAAGTTGGGGACCCCTTGTCTTTGTGTTGCAGAAGAGTGAAGCAAGATCTAAAGAGGAGATGTGATCTACAGAGGACACCTGGAGAATTGGTAGCAGAGCAAGAACCAGAGCTCGGATCTCCAGGTTCTTTCTCCAAGGATTTGTCCACTGTAACAACTTGTCTCCTGGAATGGCTTGGGTGAGTCTCCCCAGTGGCAGGGGCCCTTCCCGTAATTGAAATCAGTTTTAAGTCATCACTGATATTGAGACAGAACAGAGTCGGAGAGCTCACACCTCCCAGTTTTAAAACTTACTTCAGACTTACAATATTCAAAACAGTGTGGTGTTGGTATAAGGATAAACATATAGACCAATGGAATAGAATTTGACTGAAATAACCCAGAAATAAACTCATTCATCCATGGCCAACTGATTTTCAGCAAGGGTGCCAGGACCAGCCAATGGGGGAAAGAGTTGTCTCTTCAATAGATGGTGCCAGGACAAGTGGATATCTACATGCCAGAAAATGTATTTGGACCCCTTCCTTGCACCATATACAGTAATTAAGTCAAAATGGATCAGCAAACTATATATAAGAGCTTTATAAAAAACCTGTAAAACTCAGTGAAAAAGATAGGGATAAATGATCATAAACTTGGACTTGGCAATATTTTCTTAGATAGCATCAGTGGCAAAAGAGAAATAGATAAGTTTGGGAGTTCCCATCATGGCTCAGCGGTAACAAACCTGACTAGTGTCAATGAAGATGTGGGTTTGATTCCTGGCCTCGCTCAGTGGGTTCAAGGATCCGGTGTTGCTGTGAGCTGTGGTGTAGGTTGCAGCAACGCCTCGGATCTGGTTGTTGTGGCTGTGGTGTAGGCTGGCTGCTGTAGCTCTGATTAGACCCCTAGCCTGGGAACTTCCATATGCCACAGGTGAGCCCCCCCCCCAAAAAAAAGGACAAGGTCTAAATAGACATTTCTCCAAAGAAGGTATACAGATGGCCAAGAAAGCACACGAAAAGCTGCTCAACATCATTAGAACTTACGGAAATGCAAATAAGAGCACAATGAGGTACCACTTTGCATCTACTAGAACGGCTGTAATGATAAATTAAAAAAAACTCTGAAAGTAGCAAGTGTTGAAGAGGTGGAGAAATTGGATTCATTGTATATCGCTAGTGAGAATGTTAAGTGGTTCAGCTGCTGTGGAAGATAGTATGGTAGTTTCTCATAAAATTGAACATAGAATTCACACGTGATCCAAAAATTCCACTTCTATATATATGCCCAAAACATAGAAAACAGATATGCAAACACTTACACATGAATGTTCCCAGTGGCATATTGGCATATTCGTAATAGCTAAAAGGTAGGAACGGCCTAAAGTCCATCAGCAGGTAGCTGAATGAATAAACAAATGTGAGTATACATACAGCTGAATATTATTCACTCATTAAAAAGGAATAAAGAAAGTACTGTTACATGCTTCAGTGTAGAAGAACCTTGAGAACATTATCCTAGGTGAAACAAGCTGGACACAAAATATCACATACTGTAAGATTCTATTTATTTTGTGTTCTTATTTTTTTTCTTTTTACGGCCACGCCCTTGGCATGTGGAAGTTCCCCAGGAAGGGGCTGAGTTGGAGCTGTTGCTGCTGGCTTACACCACAGTCACAGCAACTCCAGATCTGAGCTGCAGGTCACGGTGACACTAGGTCCTTAACCCACTGAGCGAGGCCAGTGATCGAACTCGCATCTTCAGGGACACTATGTGGGGTTCTTAACCCCCTGAGCTACAATGGAAACTCCTGTAAGATTGCATTTATATGAAATAGCCAGAGTAGGTAAATCTAGAGAGACAGAAAGCAGGTTGCCAGGGGCTGAGGCAAGGGGGAATGGGGAGTCACTGCTTAATGGGTATGGGGTTTTCTTTTCAGGGGAAAATTTTCTGGAACTTGATGGCGGTGATCACTGTGGTTGTGCAACGCTGTGAATGTACTGTTACTGAATATACACCTTAAAATGGTTAATTTTATGTTATGTGAATTTGACCTCAATTTTTCTTTTAAAAAAAGAGTTAGTTCACTCAGAGAGTCATAAAGAAAGGAAAATAACTTAAGCCTGCTGTGTGCGTCTTGTGGAGCAAATAACTATGTGACTGACAACTTTTCACAACTAGCCAGTGTGGGGGAAAAAGAAAAAACAACCCACATCTATTTTCTGGAGCACGCAGAATTGCGAAACACGTGTACTGAATAAAGTGAAATTATGAACTGATAGAACCCAAGAGGCCAATCTACCTAGCTGGCTGAGATTTTCCCTTCTAACCAGATGTGTCCCTGCCTCCAAGCGGCACTGTCCCCTTTCCCACCTTAGCCACATCCATTTTCCCCCGTTTACAAAAGTTCAACCTTCCCATGGGATCCTGGGCTGGGGGATATGGTGGTGGATGAGGGGTGGGGGATATTCTAGGAGACTGAGCTTCCACATGCAGCAGGTTGGCTGTGGTTGGAGAGAGTTCTTGCCAGCTGATGGAGGATCACTTAGAAGCCCAAGGGTAAGAGGCTGAAGTGTTTGGTTGAAGGGACCTTTAGAACAAAGCCTGGTACCAGATCTGACCTCGAGCCCATCACCAGCCAGGTGCCCATGGAGCTCAGGAATCAAAAGCAGAAATCTCTGTAATGACGGTGGCAGGCAGCAGGTAACCGCTGGATGGACCAGCCTGACAGATGATCGAGGGAGAGATCAGGGTCCTGTCATGAGCTGAGTGATTCAGGATAGGATGGTGAGGAGAAGGAGGAGGCTGGACCTGGGAGAAAGCAGCACTGGGGATTCCTAGGGCGACTTCAGGAAGTCACGCCTAGGCATCTGGCCCACTCTGGGTAAACAGGGGTGATGATCCCTCACCTAGTTGGTTCCGTCCAGTGAACCACCACATTTATAGGATCCTTCTGCACTGGTTCCCAGGCGTGACCCTCAGATAGCTCCCTTGTGGCTTCTGTGAGCACTCTGTCTCTGCCTTTGGGGCCCAGCTGCATTCTGCGATTGACATTTATGGCCGTAATTAAATCTCTTACTGACCCTAAGGCCCTTTTGGCCAAATGAGTCTGAATAAGCTTTGTTTTCCCCACAAAGCCTAATGTAGTCCTTTATTCTGAGAGGGTACTGATGAGAGGTCTGTTGTGTGGGTGACTACTGGGGACAGGTTTTGTCTGCCAGCAGGCTTCCCTGGGAGAGCATGATGTCTGATGGGGGCCTCAAACACGGAGGCCTCAGGGAAGGCCTGTGACCTGCCCGGTCCGGTTCTCTTTACTCCTGTCCCCGTCGCGATCGATTCAGATGTGTGACCAGAGCAGCACCAGTCAGAATATCCTCATGGGATGTGACATGTGGACTCTGGAAAAGTCTTTCTTCCTGTAGGACCATGATCTGCTAGGCAGGGGCCCAGAGGATCCCCTAGGTTCTAGAGTCGTTTGTGGGAGTCAAGACAACTGGTTGAGGCACCAAAGGCTGTGTGTGGAGGAGGCTCACAGGGCTTGATGATTATTTGACACCTCAGCCTTGCCTGAAGTCATTACGGCTCAGGATGCCTACCTAGAGGGCCCATCTAGGTTTGAGCTTTGGGTTTCTGTTCCTTGTATCCAAGAGTCCTGACTAATCTTGGCTAGATCATTATTGAGAACCTCATCTGACAGTCGAAGGAATCTGAGGCAGATTTTGGGGGGAACGGTAGGAACTTGGTATGAAGTAGTTCTGTGGTGTCCTCTACTCTCAGAGGTTAACGCAAAGCTAGGGCACTTGGGGGAGACCAAGAAATGCTTAGAAACTTGGACTTGCCAATAAACAAAATGCCTAGATGGTCGTGATGAAATAAGCCCTGGCCACTGGGGGCGGGGAAGGGGTGTGGGGGCTGAGGAGACAGTGAGAGTGAGAGGACTGAACAGGTCAGGAGGCTAAAGGCACAGCGTACTGCGCATTCAGGCCAGTTGGCCGCAGAACCAAGTAAAACATGGCTGAAATGAGTAGAGATTAGGCCGTATGCAACTGTCTCTCCCACCCTCCATCCACCCATCGAGTATGCCAGGCACCGTGTCACCTGCTAGGTTATGAGGGTGAATATATTGACATTGCCCCAGCCCTCACGGACTTCCTGTCTAGGAGAGAAGACGGATCACTTAAGTTCGCAGGACTCTGTAGCAGGGAACAGGGAACTCCACCTAATGTGGTCAGGGGTTGGGAAGGCTTTATTGAAGAAGCTTATCTTCAGTCTATTTAAATTTGTATAGCTATGAAATCCTTGGACGTGGGAACCATGCTTTCATTTATTTCTTGTTAAAACAAATGGAGCAGGAGGGCAGGCCCAGCTATAAGCACAGTGTAGGGTCATGATTAGGTCATGTGCCTGACATACAGAGGACACTGAGTAAGTCATAGCTATTACCTGTCATTTCTGGATTGCGCAGAGAAAGGATGCCAGTTCCCACCCATTTCCATGTCAGTGGTTTCGCCTCTTCTTCTGCTTGTGGACTGAAGGGTTGGGGATGTGGATTACCAGATGGTGAGAGCGGGTGTCTTCCGCTTGGTCCAGTCCCTTCAGTTCTGCCGTGCTCAGTGAAGGTATGCTAATCGAGTGGCCACCCACCCTCGCTGCTGATAAATTATTTTAAAAGCAAAGTCTTTCTCTTGGAATTTGGAAACATATCTTCGAGTTTATGTAAACAGTGCTGTAACCACTTTTTTTGGATAGTAAACCATGCTTGGTGGTCGGGGGCTACATATTTTCAGCCTAATTAAACAAATCCAATAGGCATTGATCGGATGCCAACTATGTGCCGAGGCTGAGCTGGGCACTAAAGATAGAGAGATGGAAGGAGATGATGGCAGAGAAGAGAAAAAATGCGGTCGTTGACATCTGAGGTGGTTTAAAGGGAGAGGAGGCCCTTCTCGAGAGTTGTAGGAGGAGGAAGGAGCAGTGACTTCTTCTAGGGACAGGAGATGAGGGATCGCAGTGGGAACTTGGAGTCGGGAGGTGTGACATTTAAGGGTATGACTGTCGCCAAGGGGATGAGAGCATTGCATTCTGGGAGCTCTGTGGGTGGAAGCCTGGAGATGCCAGGGTGTCCTGTGGGTGGAAGCCTGGAGATGCCAGGGTGTCCTGTGGCTCCCACTTGGGCTCCGTGGGGAGGGAGGTGGAGAAAAAGGCTGGAGAGGCAGATGGGGGTGGATGCTTTGTAAGGAGTCTGGACTCTGACAGTAAGGAAATGCTGAAAGGTGTTATTCAGGACCTGAAGCGATCAGTGGCATTTCTAAAAAAGCCCTCGGGCAACAACATGAAGGGTGGACTGGACAGGGCAAGCTGGGGCTGCAGACCAGCCTGGGGTGGGGGGTTGAAATAGATGAGGCGCAGCGGTGGGCTGTACCAGGGCTGTAGCTGAGGGAAGCTTTGGGTGTAAAATCTACAGGATGTGGCAGAAGAGGCAAGAGGGAGTGGAGGATGACTGACAGGCTTTGACTTTAGTGACCTGGATGCTGTGGAGGGTGCAGAAATGGGGCAGGGGGAGGAAGAACCCAGACTGACTTCCCTGGTCTGGCCTCACCGAACCCTGATTCCCTGGGAGCAGGAAGGGAGAACAAGCGGGTCCTGGGCAGGTCATAGGCGTGTGGTGATCCCATCAGGCAGTGGCCTCAGCAGGGACGCCCACTGTCCTGAAGGAGCACCTAGAGTCATACTTGGAAGGAAACAAACTATCTAGGGGCTGTGGGAGTGGCCAGACCCTTACACAGACGCCTTCAGGGAGCAACGTGAACTTTCCAAAACTGCTCGGGCTTTCCCTGTGGGCTGGTGTGGGCTTATGGACACAGTGCGTATGAATGCGGGTGCACTTTCAGAAAAGGAGGAAGTGGAGTTCCCACTGCAGCTCAGTAGGATAAGAATCCGACTGCAGTGGCCTGGGTCACTGCAGAGGGGCAGGCTCCATATCTGGCCCGGCACAGTGGGTTAAAGCATGCAGAGTTGCCACAGCTGCAGTGTGGCTGCAGCTCCGTTTCAGTCTCTGGCCCGGGAACTTACATATGCTGCGGGGGTAGCCCTAAAATGAAGGAAGGAAGAAAGGAAGGAAGGAGGGAGGGGAGGAAAGAAGAGGGGAGGGCAGGGAAAAAAGAAATGAAGGAGAATATGTTAGTCCCATTTTCTTATCTACTTTCCGTCTCCAAATAAAGTCAAGTAAAAAAAAAAATGGAAAAAAAAAACCAGCTTCAAATGTGCAAAATGAAGCAATGTGTTTGTATATTCAAAGGGCTTCTGTTCCCTGAGATCTAAAAAAGACTGTAAACTCTCCAGTTAAACCTTGTTCTCTAATTAATGCAGTTTTCCTTCAAAACTAAATACCACCAGCCAGGTTAATTCAACCCACCTCAGCTCAAAGCCGAAGATGGGCCACTCTGGCAGCTTCTTGTCTCAGCTGAGTCTCAGTTAAGTTCCTGAGATCTGACCCTTCTTATCACTAGTATCACACTTTATTTATTTATTAATTTTTTCTTTCTCTCTTTTTAGAGCCTCACCCGCGGCATGTGGAGGTTCCCAGGCTAGGGGATGAATCTCAGCTACAAGTGCCAGCCTACACCACAGCCCTAGCAACGCCAGATCCAAGCCGCATCTGCGACCTACACCACAGCTCACGGCAACACGGGATCCTTAACGCACTGAGCAAGGCCAGGGATAGAACCTGCGTCCTCATGGACGCCAGTCAGGTTCGCTGGGCCACAGAGGGAAATCCCAGCCACAAAGGGAACTCCCTCACACTTTGATTTTGGTTTTCCACTTAGGTGGGCAGCACAATGAAGGAAAATATGCTAATAGAAGACAAATAATCTCATTAACATGCACCACTAAACTCAGCAATGGTGACATGGCCCAGGGCCATCTGTTTGTAGCTGGGCAGCATCATCATGTGAAAGTTCAAAAAAGTAGTTTCAAGAAATATCATCCAGAGATCCAAGATAGACCTATAATAATGAATTCCTAAGTGTTTATGTAGGAAAGTATGGGCTATATGAGGGTTACATATTTAAAATTGGGACCACCTGGCTTTAAATTACAGATTTATTTTTGTAAAATTTTTTTCTGTTTCTTCACTTAAAAATTATGTGTAGAATATCCAAGACTCTTTTTTTATGTGATGTGTGCAATTTACACAAAATGTCTTTACCCTACTGTGATTCCCTGTTGGAAGGGGAAGGAAAACCTGGAGGGATAGGAAGTGACACACAGAGGTGAGTGAGGAGGGAGAGCTGGTCACCCATCAGCCATGTCCTCTACAGTGAAGGTTGAGGTCCTGCAGGTACTAAATAAAGTGTTTTCTGGTGGAACCTGAACTGGAGGGTTTCCTGTCTCAGGGGCATCTGGCAGAAGGTGGGCGGGCCTGAGACATGACCCTGACCGTGAAGATAAAGAGCAGTTGACAAAGGGAATCATCAAACCCACACCAGCACCCACCCCTGCCTCGATCCCAGAATGCAGGGGTCTTGTGCTGTCCCTGAGATAGAAGCTGCAGAAACCATCTACCCCCCCATTCACCATGGTGAAGGCACTCCCCGGACTTAAGCCCCTCATGCGCACAGAACTTCCAGTGGGTCCTGCAGTGACCCAGCCAAGAGGTCACCATGCATTTGAGGAAAATACATCAAAGAGAAATCAAGACAAACAGATAAAAGGAGACGGAACGTAACACAATTTGAGGAGCAGAAGAAAATTTAAAATAATTAATTAAAATAATTATAGTTAATGTATTTTGGATGATAAGATTTTGCCTTAATGAAATAAGACTATAAGTTATGAAACAGCAACAATCAAAAAACAGGAAAAATCTCTTGGAAATTAAAATATAGCAGAAGAAAAGGATTTTATAGGAGAGTGTAAAGATAAAGTTGAAGATATCTTCTCAAAAGCAGAACAAAAGATAAAGAAACAGAAAAGAGGGAGTTCCCGTCTTGGCTCAGTGGTAACAAACCCAGCTAGTATCCATGAGGATGTGGGTTTGATCCCTGTCCTCTCTCAGAGGGTTAAAGATCTGGAGTTGCTGTGAGCTGTGATGTGGGTCACAGATGCGGCTCGGATCTGGAGTTGCTGAGGCTGTGGTGTAGGCCGGCAGCTGCGACTCCAAATTGATCCCTAGCCTGGGAACCTCCATATGCCACTGGTGTGGCCCTAAAAAGAAAAAAAAAAAGAAAGTAACAAAATAAGAGATGAGACATAGACTATTAATTTAGGATGTCTAATATCCAATTAATACATGCTCTAGAAGGAGGGAATAGAGAAAATGAGAAAGGGTAGAAATTAACCAAGAAATAATACACAATTTCCCCCCCTGAATTAAAGGAGATAACGTTTCCAGATTGACAGTCTGTTGATTGATTGTCCAAAGCAATGAATGAAAAGACACATTAAGAAATATCATCGGAGTTCCCTTCGTGGCTCAGCGGTTAATGAATCCGACTAAGAACCATGAGGTTGCGGGTTCGATCTCTGGCCTTGCTCAGTGGGTTAAGGATCCGGCGTTGCTGTGAGCTGTGGTGTAGGTTGCAGACGCGGCTCGGATCCCGTGTTGCTGTGGCTGTGGTGTAGACCGGTGGCTACAGCTCCTGTTAGACCCTTAGCCTGGGAACCTCCATATGCCGTGGGTGCAGCTCTACATAAAGGCAAAAAGACAAAAAAAAAAGGGAATATCATCGTGAAGTGTTCCAACAACAGGTACAGAGAGTAGTTCCTTAGAGCTCCTAGAGAAAAAAGCAAGACAAGGTATCATACAAAGACTTTGGAATTGGAATGGTGTCTTGAGAGGTCTGAGGTCTGACAGCTTCTATAAACTAGAAGAAGAAGGAGCGGTCCTTCAAAAATACTTTAAAAATTCTTTTTAAAAAGGCTTCCAATCTAGAATTCAGTACCTTACCAATGAAAAATACTCTTTCTTGGAGTTCCCGTCGTGGCGCAGTGGTTAACGATTCCAACTAGGAACCATGAGGTTGCGGGTTCGATCCCTGCCCTTGCTCAGTGGGTTAACGATCTGGCGTTGCCGTGAGCTGTGGTGTAGGTTGCAGACGCGGCTCGGATCCCGCATTGCTGTGGCTATGACGAAGGCCGGCGGCTACAGCTCCTGTTAGACCCCTTGCCTGGGAACCTCCATATGCCACGGGTGCGGCTCTACATAAAGGCAAAAAGACACACACACACACAAAAAAAGGAAATATCATCGTGAAGTGTTCCAACAACAGGTACAGAGAGAAGTTCCTTAGAGCTCCTAGAGAGAAAAGCAAGACAAGGTACCATATGAAGACTTTGGAATTGGAATGGTGTCTTGAGAGGTCTGAGGTCTGACAGCTTCTATAAATTAGAAGAAAAAGGGGCAGTCCTTCAAAAATACTTTATTATTATTATTTTTTTTTTGTCTTTTTGCCTTTATCTGGAGCGGCACCCATGGCATATGGAGGTTCCCAGGCTAGGGGTCTAACAGGAGCTGTAGCTTCCGGCCTTTGCCACAGCCACAGCAATGCGGGATCCGAGCCGTGCCTGCAACCTACACCACAGGTCACGGCAACGCCAGATCCTTAACCCACTGAGCAAGGCCAGGGATCGAACCCGCAACCTCATGGTTCTTAGTCGGATTCATTAACCACTGAGCCACAAAGGGAACTCCCAAAAATACTTTAAAAATTCTTTTTAAAAAGGCTTCCAATCTAGAATTCAGTACCTTACCAATGAAAAATACTCTTTCTTGAGAACGTGCCAAAGGAGTAAACCAAGAAAGCGGAGGACACAAGATCTAGGAAACAGGGTTATAGCAGTATTTTTACTGGCAGAATAATCATTAATAATTCTTTTACTCAAATATTGTAATTATACTGGAAGGATGAGAGGGAAAAAGGAAAAGGGGAAGTAAAGTTACTGAGTTCTCGTTTGCCGTAAGAAGCCATTAGACGATGTCTAAAACTGATAAACACATCAGCACTGGCAACATCAGTACATTATTCAGAAACAGGCGAATGTCAGAAGCAGCACCAGGGGTTGACAGTGCTTTGGCTGCCTCTGGAGCAGAACTGGGGTGGGGAAGGCCGTGGACAAGGATGGGAAGACTGGGAGGCGTCAGACTGCTGGAAACCGGTTTTGTTGTCCAACCATCTCTTTTACTACTAACTGATTTAAAATTAAAAAATTGATTTAATTAAAATTAACAAAAACTGCACGTTACTTTTTTAAAATTTTTGAAAAAATCCTGAGACTCAAAGAATCAAGTTCACCTGTGAGCAATGAACAGTCAAGTGACATGGTCCTGGGGGCGTGGAGAGAAGTGTCGGACTTCAATTTCTGCACAACCCTTGGTTTCTCTGGCTGCTGCAAGCCCCAGCTTGGGAACCCGAGGCTCAACATAGCTGTCGCAGGCTTCTAGGAGGCAGGGCGGGGGAGACGCTTTCACCAACATGCTAGGCGGGGACAGAGGTGGGCCTCCTCTATTTGCCACACCCAGCACCCGCCCCCACCCGTCCCCGCCCCCGCCCCGCGTCCCCAGCGCTCTGGGCACTCTCACCCCCTCAGCCTCCCCACCCTCTGCACCTCGCCTGCCCGCCCCACGCCGTCCGAGGCGCCCTCCCCCAGCCCCACCGGCGGCCACCCCTCCCCCGGCTGCTGCCTGCGGCCGCTGGAATCCCTGTCGCCCTGGACTCAGCTGACAGCGGACAGACAATGGTATTTCCCATCAGCCTGGGTATCAGGAGCCGGCCTTATCCAGCGATGTTTTTCTATTAGTCTAACACCCCATTGTCCACTCCTTATCGCTGAAATGTTGATGTCATGCCTGGCTTGGAAGTGCTTTCTGCATCTCCGCTTGGGACAGCTTCGCTTTAATTGGGGGAGGGGGAGGGGTGGAGAGGCCCATTTATCAGAATTCTCATGAGAATTCACCCCTCTCCTCCACTCTGGGGCTGCCCAGGGCGCCACGGTGGGGTGATTGCCAGTCGCTGATCCTGGCCTTTCTTTCTGGCTTAGAAGCCGCTATGCTGGGGATGTTGGAGGATGCTGGGGGTGCCTGCCCCCCAACCCCGGCTTTGGGCTGTGGGGTTTTGGAGAGCTGTTGTCCCCTTGGTAAGCTCTGGGTTGGGAGGGCCCATGCTGTTCCTTCTCTGAACCTCCTGCCACCTCCGGAGGCCCCACTAGAGCCTGCTCTTGGGGGGCACTGGGGAGTTCTACATGGGATAAAACCAGAGGGCGGCCAGCTGCCAAAGTCCAGCCTGGGGGACCTGGCTTCACTTCTGCTCCATCACACCCCCAACTTCCCCTTCCTAAATTGTGCCAGCTCCTAAGGAAAGTCCTAAAAATATGGTCTGTGCTCTCCTCTCATGCTCAGTCCTTTCCGGATTCCTTTTTTTTTTTTTTGGCTGATCCCATGACATGTGGAAGTTTCTGGGCCAGGGATGGAACCCACACCACAGCAGTGACCCAAGCCGCTTCACATATATGCCGGGTCCTTAACCTGATGTGCCACAGGAGAACTCGGCTTCCTGAATTCTGTTCATTCATGGTGGAGGTCCGATCACAGGAGACTGTGTGTGTGTGTGTGTGTGTTGTAGCTGTTGTAGTTATAAAGCCCCTTGGGGAATCTGGTTAGGAAAGAAAGTGTGTCCCTGCACTTTGTGGGATGGAATTACTTAACGTTTCTAAGACTCAGCTTCTTCTTCCATCAAACAGGTCCAATAGGGGCATTTCTCAATGGATGGTCCTGAGGCCAGAATTGAAACAATTAAGGTGCTCGGCTGGGTGCGTGGCATATAGTCACATGCAGTAAATGGTGGCTGCTGTGTGTGTAGCTCTCTGTGGCTTTGGCATAAAGCCTGGTCTGGGGAGCTGGTGAGCAGGGCAGAGGAGAGGTGCTAGTGGGGGTCAGAGGTCATCCTGCTGGCCCCTTCTTGAAGAGCTGGGGCATGGAGGAGGAGGTGGGCACGGTGGGCTAGGCCAGCCTGTGTTGGGCTGCCAGAGGGAAGGTGACACCCTCCGGCCTCAAGTTTTGACCTCAACTTGGAGTAGAACATCAATGCACACTGTAAGCCCTTGGAGACTTCTGTTGTCTTAGGAGTCAAAATGTATATATAATGGGTCTTTCTGAAGGGCTCCTGGGTAAATTGAATTTGGAACATGGTTGGCGAGCTCCCTTTGAAGGTAGTTCTTTCTGTGCAGAGTGGCCTCGTGAACCGGCCTTTATACACACAAACCCCGCAGGCGGGTACTGCTCCTACAAGAGGTGAGGGGCTTGAGGCGCTTCCTACCCATCCGCCCCCCTCCCCAGCGCTCTGGACCCCCAGGCTGATAGTAAGCACAGCCCCTCAGGGCCAGGTTCCACGTGGGAACCCCATACTATTAGGTTTGCACCAGGCCCTGCGAGCTCGCGGGCAGTCTCCATACCTGTGTTAGGCTGAGGGTGCCGGGCTCAAACAGAGCTTGAAGGCAACCCTGGATCTTCTGAGTCCACATCCAGGCCTTTTTCCAGGACATCGAGTGGCAGCAGATAAAGCGCTTGGCTTTGTCTCTTAAATACACATTCCGGGGACAGAAAGCAGCTTAGAAAACAGAGGCAGGGACTGTCTGCTTTGTCATTGTGTTCTCTGGGTGATCGTCATTCAAGAGGGGCTTGCCACATTCTCTGCCATCCCTGGGGATCTTGGTCCGGAGGCCAGGGCTAAGGGGCGAAGGGGGCCGGAAGTCCGGGACTGGGGTACACTTCCTTGACCCCAGTTCCGGGCCACATGGGATCCACCGCCTTCCTGATGGGACCTTCTTTGGGAAGTTCCACAGGTTGACTACTGCATTGAGACGGAAGCAGGAATAAAGTGCCCTGTGGATAGGAGATGGTGTTTTCCAGGGGAGCTTTAAACAAAGTAAATTCTACCCCCCCACCCCCACCCCCGAGGGATTTGAAGGGCCCCCTAGGTCTCAAATCTCCCCTGCATGGCCCGGGTAAAATTCCACCAGTGATCTGAGCCATGTCCTCAACCTACACCACAGCTCACAGCAACGCCGGATCCTTAACCCACTGAGCAAAGCCAGGTATCGAACCCAGGTCCTCAAGGATACTAGTTGGTTTCATTTCCACTGAGCCATGATGGGGACCTCATCTGTCCCATTTTAAGGTGTAGATATTTCCGGGTGGGCTACCCGTCAGTCACAAACACCTTTGCGCAAATGAGGAGCTCGCACCCTTTCTTCTGAGAATGCAGGCTGCCCTTGGAA
The DNA here is from genome assembly GCA_004024745.2 of Catagonus wagneri. Lineage (NCBI taxonomy): Eukaryota > Metazoa > Chordata > Mammalia > Artiodactyla > Tayassuidae > Catagonus > Catagonus wagneri. Next base: position 7,362,861 of record PVHT021183556.1, read on the forward strand.
CAGACTGATGGCAGAAGGGCCAGTCCAAGAGGAAAGGGGCAGGGGAACAGAAGACAAGTGAGCGTACACTTTTTCCAGTCTTGTCTTATTATTATTATTATTATTATTTTCTCCGTAGGGTGGGACCTCCCTTCCTTTGCAGTTTCATGTTTGGAACACGTGTTCCTTCGGTGCCTTTGGTCCAAGGCAGCATTTCCTGGGCGTCCCTTTGCTCAGCCCAAGCACTTAGGCTCCTTAAGCTTTGATGATCTCAGAGCGTAATTTTCAAGAAGTTAGAGGGCCTGGCTGGGTTTCTTGGAAGATTCTTATACACACTGAAGTGCCTCCTCCCTGCCCAGGTAAACAATTGAGTTTAGAGAGTTATCAGAGCCTTACAGATGCCGAGTTAACATACAATGCCCAGCTCATCCCTTTCTCCTTTCTGCCTTCTGCCTCTGTCCTTGGCCTTTGACCTTTCCCCTTTCTCCTGTGTGATTGCAAGTTTGCATGTGAAATACAAGTAGTCTATGGCCTGGATGAAGAAGCGGTCTATTTTTCCTTGACAGGCATCCCCACCCCAATTTCTTTCTCTCACAGAACTCTCAGTAGCACGTCCTTTGCTTTATCATGATCATGTGTTCCTTTTTTGTCGTTACCTCTCAATCGAGAGCCCCATCAGGGTGGGAGCAGGTCTCCTGTGTCCCCACGTCTCAACCCAGGGCTGTCACATAGGTGTTCAGAATAATGGGCCACGTGAATGAATGAGCTGGTGAAGGGGTGCTGTGCAGAGAGCAGTGATTGTGGGGGATGGATGGACTGTGCCCTCAGTGTCCAAGGCAGGTTCTATGGAGGACAGGCTGTAGGGCTTGAGTTCAAGCAGGGTAGCCACGTGGGTTAGTGATGGCAACGCCACCCCATACCTCAACCTCCTGGAACAGGAGCCAGAAGTGACGTTGGAGACAGAGGATGGAGCAGGAAGCGGAGGTTCAGGAGAGATGCTTGTCCAGGGTCAGGCTCGGGGAAAGGAGCAGACGCCTCCAGGCTCTTCCTGACGCTGGCTCCGCTCTGTCTCTCAGCTCCGTGCCTCCCCTGGCTCTGCGAGGAAGCGATGGTGAGAGTGTCACACTGCAGGGTGACCAGGTCAGAAAGCCCAGGCGCCTGCACAGTGCCTGCACCCCGCGTGAACGGCAGCGCCAGGCTGCTTCTCAGGAAGAAAGCAGAGCGGGGAGTGGTGTGTGCAGAACTGCAGGCGTGCACGCACACACACGCACATGCACACACACACACACACGCTGCGCACACAGGTTCTGCAAGTCCCCTCTGATGCCCAAAGCTGAAGGAGGCCCTGGAACCACGCGGCTACTGCCCAGGCCTTCTTGGCGGAGCAGCTGCTGCTCTGGTCACCAGAGACCCTTCATGACCGCTTCAGAGGTCAGAGGTCATGGGGAGGGAACAAAACATCGCTGAAGCCACTTTCAGGGAAGATGAAAAGCCAGCCGTTTAGTTGAGCCCCTACTTGTACCTGCAGCAAACAGCCCTGGAGGGACCTGGGCTTTTAACAGCCCACCCTCCATGGCCCCTGCACTCAGGACAGTTAGGAACTCCTGGGAAGGGCGGGGTTTGCCGGGGCCCGAGCCTAGCGCAGCATCCGATCCCTGGACTGAGGCCCGCCAGTTCGGCGCTTCTGGTGGGTCTGTCTCAGTGAGGCCTTCCTCCCTGCTTCCTCACCCTCTTCCTCTCCCCTCCGGGCTCCTCCCTTGCTCTGGCTCCAGAGGGGAGGGGGGTCTGCTGCCTGTGCGCCGCCCCTTTATCTTGTCTCCCCGTTTCCACCCCTATCAGCCACTATCTAGCGCCATCCCACCCGGCGGGCAGGGCAGGAAGCCGCCCTGACTGTCCTCTTTACTCTCCATCCTCTTCCTTCTCCAGAGACAAAAGCAAAAACAGCCCGTTAACAGATCTGCCATTTCCCTGGCTCCTTGACTTCATTTCCCACTCATTTTCTCACAGCCCCCACTTTCCACCGCAGACCCGGGGCTGTCCCCTCCCAGAGTCGCCTGCTCCCTCTTATCCTCCCTGAGATCAGCCTGGCCCCAACTGACCGACTAGACTAGCCGTCTGCAAGGATGGGGTGAGTCGGCGCTCGGGTCTGCCTCATGGACCGTGTGGCTGCGGCTCTGATTGTATCCATGGGAGGGTTTTTTTTTCCTTTTTCCTTTTTGGTCAGAGAGGATCATGCATCCATTTATTATGTCACTATTCACTCAGACATTCAGTGCGCACTTCCGAAGCTGCTGCTGGACACCCAGAGAGGGGTGCCATGCGACCTCTGCCCTCCATTAGCCTGTCACTCATGGGGGCGGGGAGGTTGCTGGACTGAGTTAAAGTGCTCCATCCGGAGTTGCCAAGTACAGCCAAGCGCTCGGAGAGCTCGGAGGAAGGTATGGACATTAAGCTGTGGCGGTGTTGCCTCACTGCATCCTTGTCCTCATGGCAAACCCTTGGGCAGCTGTGATTATTATCTCCAGTTTGCAGAAGACAGACTGAGGCTTAGACAGCTGAGTCACGGCTAGTGCATCCTACACCTGGGGTCACAGCTAGAGCCACATTTTCCTCGAAGACCTTGCTCAGTGTCCCTTCCTTCCAGCTTCATCCAGTCTCTCACACCTTGGTCTTCAGCGAGCGCTACTGGGAGAATGAGTGCTGGAGAAATTGCTGGCTCGAGATATTTAATTGTGCCGGGTCTCAGTTTTCCCCATCTGCAAAAGGGGTGATAACAGTGCCTATCTCCTGGGTTTATGTGGGTTTTAAAGGGTTGATGTGGAGTTCCTGTCGTGGCTCAGTGGTTAACGAATCCGACTAGGAACCATGAGGTTGTGGGTTTGATCCCTGGCCTTGCTCAGTGGGTTAAGGATCCGGCGTTGCCGTGAGCTGTGGTGTAGGTTGCAGATGCGACTCGGATCCTGCGTTGCTGTGGCTGTGGTGAAGGCCGGCGGCTACAGCTCCAATTAGACTCCTAGCCTGGGAACCTCCACATGCTGCGTGTGCGGCCCTAGATAAGGCAAAAAGACAAAAAATAAAAAAAAAAATAAAGGGCTGATGTGTATAGTGTGCTTGCTGATCGCAGGGGCTGGCACAGGGTTCTGTACTTGGTAAATGTTAGCCATGAATATTTTTGTAATTTTCATCATTAGTACAGAAAAGGTACTAGGGGTGGTGCTTTGCAGGAGACATGGGTCTCTGAAGTGGACTGTCAGGAACAAATTTTGCATCTGGGATTTCCGGTTGTGGCTCAGTAGGTTAGGGATCTGGCATTGCTCTGAGCTGTGGTATAGGTCAAAGATGAGACTTGGATCCTGAGCTGCTGTGGCTGTGGCGTAGGTCAGCAGCTGCAGCTCTGATTCGACCCCTAGCCTGGGAATTTCCATATGCCGCAGGTGCAGCCCTAAAAAAAAAAAAAAGTGCGTGTCTGTTCTCCAAGGACAGTGCAGCATTTGCGCTGGGCATGGTCACCTCAGACTGAGAGAATCTGGATGGATGGAACCCCAGAGTTTGTCTTTCCATTTTCTCTCAAGTTTACCCTGAGTGTCCGTGGTGTTCAAACAACCTATTAATTTCAAAGACATCCAGGTCCTTCAAAAGCCTGAGCCCCCTCTCTTGCGCTTACCAAGTTTCATTTTTCCCCTTTTTTAAAAATATTGTGGTAAAATGTACCTAATCTGAAACTTACAGTTTTAACCATTTTAAGTGTACAGTTCAGTGGCATGAAGTACATTCCCATCACTGTACAGCCATCCCCACCATCCGTCTCTGGAGCTTTATCATCATCACAAACTGCAAGCCTGTCCCTGTGAAATAAGAACCCCTGCTCCCTGCAGCCCGCCAGCCCCAGGCCCTCTCCTTTCTGCCTCTCCGAAGCTGATTCCTCTAGGCGCCTCTGTGTGTGGAATCATGCAGCGTTTGCCCTTTTGTGACTGGCTTCTTTCACTCAGCACAGTGTCCTCAAGGTTTCTCCATGTCGTTGTCTGTTTCAGAGTTCCCTTCGTCTTTAAGACTGAATAATATCCCATGGGATAGAGACGCCATGTTTGGTTTATCTGTTCATATGTCAGTGGGTACTCGGGTTGTTTTCACCATTGGGCTTCTGTGAATAATGCTGCTCCGAACGTGGCGTGCAGATATTTGTTGCTGGATCAGGTGGTAATGCTGTGTTTCATGCGCTGAGAAACCACCATACCGGTTTCCGCAGTGGCTGCACCGTTGTACACACTCCCAGCAATGCACAAGCGTCTCCACTTCTCCAGCTGCTTCAGGAGTCAGTTTATTCTTTATGGGTGGGGGTGTAAATGTGACGGTTGGCAAGTTCAAGGCCTCCAGTACCCTTTACAGCCATCCTGGGCTGGCCCTGGGAACCAGCCAGTCTAAGTCTGCTCCTTGGTTCTTTCAGCAGCCTGGGCAGCCCCTGCTCCACGGCCAGTACTGCTGGATGCTGACACGGGGTTTCCTCCTGCTTGCTCCTGAGGCGCCCCCCGCCCCTGCCCCTGAGGGGCCACAGACAGGACAGGGGGACGCCACTCCCTTTCTCAAGGAGGGTGAGTTACTGAGGGAAGGCTGGCTCCCTGAGGAGCTAAATCATCCCCTGACCGGGACAGCAGCCCTTTGCCCCCCGGGGAGCATTACTCATCCTGGCACCCGCGGGACCAGGCTCTGTGTCAGGGGAAAGCACGGCTGCCCGTCCCCTCGCCCACAAACTCATTAATCATCCCCATTAGAATTTCGGCTCCTCAGATTAGACATGGAACAGCTGGCCGAGCCCGGGCTCCCGAGGGCGCCTGCAGTTTGTTCCGGGAGGCAGGAGGGGACGGGGACCCCAGATGCCAGGACTCTGCCCAGCCTTCCTCCAGGCCAGCAATTCCCCCACAGCCGGTCCCTGTGAGGCAGGAGGACCTCAGGTCCGAGGTCCCCGAGGACGTGAATGCCTGGGGAAGGGGAAGTGGGTAGCCCAGCAGTGGGCGGTGGCCACACAGTCTGTTTGCGGTGGCCACCCCCTGCCCCTAGGCCAGCACTTGGCCAGGCCCAGGCTCAGTGTTTCTTGGACAACTGTTGTAGAACTCTGCCCTAAAGTAACATGGGTCTCTCTATCCCCAACTTCCTCATCCATAAAGTGGAAGAAAGCCCGGGCCATCGCTAAGGCTCCTTCTAGCTCTAACCATCTGCAACATTAACATTCAGTGCTTCGTATAGATTGGCCCCAAGTCAAAGTCGGCTGGTGCTGAGGTTTGCTTGGCTGTTTCAGTTGGAGTGGTGAATTGGATTGACCATTCTGGAATCTCTCTAAACCGTGAACATATCACCCGATGAATGCGCAATGGCTTTAAAGAAGCAACCTGATCTGTATTCTTAGAATGGCACAGCTGGGTTCACAGACAGTTATGCCATTTTCCTGACTGTGGGAGTGTACTTTGTGCCTGCTTAGGGGCCCCTGAATTCCCTACAGGAGGCATAGCCTAGCGTTGACACCGCTGCTAACTAGGAGGTTGAAAGCAGTGCTGCCCCAGCCCACCTCATGGACAGCTGGGTGGTTATGGGCAAGTATAAAAGATCCCCACATGACAGTCTTGACTGTGGCTGCAGGTGATCTCATCACAAATTCTGGTTGACTTGGTCCCCCGATGTGAGCTGAGGGCCCATGCGTCTGCTAAGGGATTGAAATAGCACACGTCCATTCCTGATACTGGGTAAATAAGATCTACCACTGGGTAAAGGATTGTGAGCTGATGAAGGAGGAAAAGATGCCTAATTAGGAACCAGAACATGGGAGTGCTCACCTAGCAGTGCCACCAATCCACTGGGTGACTCGGCAGACAGAGTGGTTGGAGGAGGGTTCTCTCCTGCCCAGCTTTCCCCCATGAAGCCTTGTGTCACCCTCCACACTGTGCGCTTAGCTGATCACTGACGTCCACCCTCTGATGCAGTGGCCGGTACATGTTACCAGTAGGGCCCTATGGTAGGGTCCTTCCCTGGAGTGTATATGGGCTGTGGGGAGACAGAAGTTCTTACTGAGGTTGCCGAACTGACATTAGACGTCTAGAGCTGTGGTTGCCACAAAAAAGCAAGAAATGCCGCCATTTGCAGCAACACGGATGGACCTAGAGATTATCACACTAGATGGAGCAGGTCAGACAGAGAAAGACGAATTTCACATGATATCGTCTGTACGGGAATCTAAAACAAATGATACTGATGAACTTGTATATGTCACAGAAATAGAACCACAGACGTAGAAAACAAACTTATGGTTACGAAAGGGGAAGGGGGGAGGGAGGGGTGCCCTAGGAGTTTGGGATTAACATTGACACACTGCCGTATGTATAACCACCAAGGAACTACTGTGTAGCACAGGGAACTATACTCAGTGTTTCCTAGTAACCTGTAAGAGAAAAGAATCTGCCAAAGAACACACACACACACACAAATGTATAACTGAGTCACTTTGCTGTACACCTGAAACTAACACAATATTGTAAATCAACTATACTTCAATTTAAAAAAAAGTAGTCTAGGAGTTCCTGTTGTGGCCCAGCGGGTTAAGAACTTGACATAGACTCCGTGATGATTCGGGGTTTGATCCTTGGCCTCGCTCAGTGGGTTAAGGATCCTGAGTTGCTGTGAGCTGAAGCTTAGGTCGCAGATGTGGCTCAGATCTGGCATTGCTGTGGCTGTAGAGTAGGCCGGCAGCTGCAGCTCTGATTCCACCCTTAGCCTGGGAACTTCCATGTGCCACAATGTGGCCTTAAAAAGAAAAAAAAAGGAAAGACATCAGAGCTATTGTTAATCCCTTTTTCTCTCTGTATGGAGGAAGTCTGTGAGCTGTAGCTACAATGGGGCATGACGGAGGAGAGAGCGAGCCAGCAGCTTTGATAACATCCAGTGAGTCTCAGGGCCCAGCAGCATCTGCTGTCCCAAATATCTCTCTGTTACTTAACTTGGTCTAAATTGGATTTTGGTCACTTGCAGCTGAAGGAATTGCAATACAGAAGGCCACGTCACCTCTAGGGCCACACGACTTATTTTATTCATTAAAATAAAGATACCGAAAAGGGTGATTGCAAAAGCTCTCCAGCTCTGTGATTCAACTTCTGATATGAGAAGCAAGAAAATGTGGTCCAGGTCCCTTAGAAAACTTACAACAATTTAAAGATGTTAAAAAAAATGTAAAAATTAAAGAAGAAAGAAATCTTACAATAAAACCTACACACTAGGCTTTCCCCGCCTCAAAATCTTGATATTCACTCCTCAGGGAGGAAGGCTAGGGCGTTTGCAGTGGTTGGGTGCTTACCCTCTGTCAGAAACTATAGATAGATGTATTTCCTCATTTCCTTTTTTTTTTGTTTGTTTGTTTAGTTTTGTTTTGTTTTTAGGGCCAAATGTGTGGCATATGGAAGTTCCCAGGCTAGGGGTCGAGTCAGAGCTGCAGCTGCTGTCCTACACCACAGCCACAGCAAGACCAGATCCCAGACGCGTCTGCAACCTACACCACAGCTCACAACAACGCAGGATCCTCAACCCACTGAGTGAGGCCAGGGATCGAACCCGCGTCCTCATGAATACTAGTCGGGTTTGTTACTGCTGAGCCACAAAGGGAACTCCTTTTCTCATTTACTTTTCACCAGCTCTTTGAGGGAAGTGTTAGCCCCCTGCCCGTGTTTCACAGATGAGGAACCCAAGGCTATTGAGGTTATATAAGTTGCCTAAGACCACAGGGTTAGTGAGACAAGGAATTCGAATCCAGATCTGTATGACTCAGCCCTGGCTTCTCTTCTTTGTCACACATAATCCCCCCAGCATTTTTATGTTAGTCAGAAGTACGTGCGCATGGCACTGGCCTGATTCTGGAGGCAGAAGTCTGACCGTGCTGTGCCGACACTGAGTTCATCTTCAGCCATTCTTCAGTCTGTGCAGTCCAAAGTGTTATGTTTTTTTTTAATGTCTGAAGCAATTCTTAAGCAGCTGAGTTCTTTTTTGAACTGGCTTTGAAAATCCTTCTCTCATCTACTGGCTGACAGTTTCTATCATGTCTTAAGATCCTGCCTGGACTCAAGCTTCAAACTTGGGTGGGACGAAGCAGGGGGTTAAAAACTCTGGGGAGAGGGCCAGTGCCCCCCTCTGAGGGGCGTGCACCAGACCCCCAGCAAGACCCTAAGGAGGACAGGGAGTAGCCCCAATCCTAAAAGCAGTGAGCGCTCATGGAGCCTCTGCTGTGTTCCGGGTGCCTTGGGTAGCTTGCCTAGTCCTTGCAATCATCTGAAAGATATTCGCCCACACTTCACAGGGGACAAAGTAGAGGCTCAAAGAAGTGAAATAACTTGCTTGGCTGCTAAATGCTTCCAAAGCGCATGCTCGTCCTGACACGTCACAGGTGCCCCGGCCCAGCCAGGAGATGCCTGGGGAGTCCTGCATAGGTGAAGATTACCCCTTGCCCAAGGCAGAGCCAGGTGGGGTCTGCGCCTCTGGGAGTGGGAGATCTGGAACACAGCTAAGGCCTCTCCTTGTCCACTGATGTCGCCTGCTTCATTGTGGCTTTGACCACCGTTAGTCATATCTACACAACATCTGAAACATGCGAAAGAGCCACTGCTTTGGGGGAATGTGCTCAGAGCGTAGAGGCTCTTTGGTTTCTCACAGCCAGAGGGTACAAGGTCCATTCAGTTCTCAGAATCTGACCTAAAAGGTGGATCCAATTGTTCACCCTTTGGATGTGGAGCCAGAAAGACCCTTCGGCCCCTCCACCAGCCTCCCGTGGAGCTATCCAAGGTCCTGCAAGTGTTTTGACCTATGCTCCCTGTAAACAACTGACCCTCCGCCTTTCTACCTGCGTCCTTGGCCTTCCGGCCTTCCCTGACTTTGGACCCCACCAAAGTTTGACTGTCTGATTTACGGGATTGTCTCCTTTCACTCACTTTCTAGCTCTTGCTGAACTTAGCTCACTGGACCCAGGCCACGATGGCCTCACAGCCAGTTCAGGGCTCCCTCTCAGCCACCATAGTCCGTGCTGATAATCAGCTGACCCAGCTGTGCAGCACTGCATGCCACTCTGTCCCCCAGCTCCTTCCATAGCCACTGGTTTCTCGAATGGTTGGTCCTTGGAATCTGGTTGACTTCTAAGAGACACCCAATATATTGACTTTGTCCATTCTCCTATCTTGGCCCCGTAACCAGCCCTGTATGAAATGTTTCCTGGCGTTAGAGCAGTGAGAATGCTCTCATTCAGTGAGGTCTGTGCCTTGAGGAGGCCTGCAGCTCTGCCCTGTCATGTGGTTATGTCTAGTCTATGTATCGCAATACAGCAAATTGGTTCTTTTAAGAGAATTAACTAGAAAACGAGCTTCCATTAAAATGTGCCATTCTGCTCTCTTAGGAGAACCGGAGCTCTGGTGTCCTGGTCTCGGCATTGCTCCTGACCAGCTGTGTGACCTTGGGCAAGTCATATAAGCCAAACAGCCCTTTGTATCTCCTGTCATTCATTTGCTTTGTTGTCAAACTTTTACTCACCATGCATCATGCCCCAGGCACTAGGGAAGGAGCTGGGGATGCTCCAAGGAGAAAGATACAGTTTCTGTCCTCAAGAAGTCACAGTCTAATCTGGGAGACCAATATGCATATGGGTAATAAATTATTCCAACAAGAGGAACAACGTGCTGAGGGTATACAGATGCCAGATCTGCCCTTGCTTTTTGTTCCCTCTGCTTGGAAGGCTTTTTCCCTAGATGCGTGCATGACTCACATCCTCACTTTTGCAGATCTTTGGTCAATGTTACGTTATCAGAGAGGCCTCCCCAACCACCCTATTTGACATAGGAACACCACCCCTGGCCTGGCACCTCCCGTGTCTCCTTCTCCTTCTTCTTCTTCCTCTTCTTCCTCTCCTTCTCCTTCCTTTTTTTTTTTTTTTTTTTTTCCATAGCACTTACCATCCCCTGGCAGGAAAGGATCCCCCAGCTGTAAGGGATTCAGCTAATGATCCCAGTAGTGGGTTGAATGGTGGCCCCCAAACATACATTTATGTCCTTGCCCCAGAACCTGCTAATGTGACCTTATTTGAAAACAGGGTCTTAAGATGCACTTAAGTTAAGGATCTGGAGAGGAAGTCATCCTAGATTTCTCCTCTAAATTTAATGTCAACCATCCTTATAAGAGACGGAAGAGGAGACATAGACAGAGAAGACAGAAGCAGAGATTGGAGCAATGCAGACACCAGCCAAGGAAGGGTTATCTCCTAGAGACTTCAGGGAGCATAACCCTGTGAACATCTTGACTTCAGACTTCTGGCTTCCACAACCGTGAGAGAATAAGTTTCTGTTGTTTTAAGCCACCAGGTTTGTGATCGTTTGTTACGGCAGCCACAGCACATGATGCAGTCTCTGTATTTACTATGGTCACCTTCAGGCCAAACCGTCTGAATCAGAGTTATGGCTGTGAGAATGTCATTCAAAAATACCAACATTTGCAAAGATTCATCAGCTGTGTTTGTGGAAGCAGACACAACTTGGGAAGGACATCAGGTGTTGTCAGTCACCCCCTCTGCACTGTGCTGGGCAAACATACAGAGCAAGGGCTACTTTCTTGCCATTCCCAGGATAAAGGAAGATGCAAGATCATCTGGCCCCAGTGGGGAGATGAACACCACCAGCCTTGCTGGAAAAAAAATAATGAAAGGCACACATTTTAATTATAACATGCCTTGTAACAGGAAAGAAATGAACAAGGACCCAAATCTCTGCAAGTAAACAGTTACAGAAAGCGTACTACATCCGTACTTCCAGTGTGTTGAGGACAGAGTGTGAACCCATCCAGCCTATCACTGTAGTTTATTAGAAACATACACTGCTGCTGAATGTTCCCACAGAGGCGTGTAAATAATCTGAAAAGACCCCTAGGGACACGCGTTCAGCTGATGGCACTGGTTACACTGGGGAGGAGGCAGGATTGAGACGTGTTCAAGGGGATTTTCACTTCATCTGCTTGTCTCAATCTTTGTACAATGACTTGAGCCATTAAAAAGTTCTTTTATTTAAATACTTACCATCGTATTGCTCCCATGATACAAGCATAATCAACCTAACATGTGAACAAAAATATTTTTTGAACGAACAAAGAGAGAATAAAGGAGACCTGCTGAGAGTGTGACACCGCGGTACCCGCTTTGTACCCAGCTTTGAGGGACGTGGTGGAGGAGCGGTGGCGTGGGGTCTGCGGTGCTCTGATGCTCCAGTTTATAAATGGATGCTTCTACTGCGAGTTCTTCTCTTTGCTTCCTCGTCATCCTGATGGGGCCTTGACGTGAAATCTGTGAACAGCCGTTGCCCTAGAAGCCTCGTGTTCCAGGCAGAGAGCACCGCCCTGGCAGACCATCGAGATGTGTCCCCTGATCACCACTCCCGCAGCCCGGAGGCAGGGCCTCCGGTGCCTTCCTCCAGCCCTCTCCGTGAGGAACAGCCTGCCACAGCGCCTCTCGGCCCACCCTACCTCCGCGGCCACCCAGGTTCAGAGTAGAAGCATCTCCTCTGACCGTGTGCTGGATGTGAACCAGCGGCCGGCAGAGGTCCTCGGAGCGAATGGACGCCACTGCGCATGCGCTGCGCCTTCCCCCTCCCTACCCCCATCCCCAGGGCTCAGCCAGGGAGGCAGCCTTTTTGGTCCCAAGAGCACAGGACACCTGGGACCAGAGAAGATACTGGGACGAGGAAAAGGACTCCAGCTGTCACACGGTGGGAGAATCCTAAAATTCTGTGTTTACTAATGTAAATTAGTTATTTTTTAATGCAAAGGAGAAAATGGACTAAGACTCTTTAGCGCTCCTTCAGCGAACAGTCAAGTCTCATTTTGTAACCAGTGTATGTTGCTGATAAGCCAAAAAAACAAAAACCAAAACCAAAAAAACCCACCTTTTTCTCAGCTCTTTCCCCGCTTCTGACTTCTTTGCATTAGTACTTTTCTCAGCAAATGCTGCATCTTCCAAATTAAAAAAAAAAAAAAAAGGCCGAAACTGTCACAGCCAAGAGAATCCTAAGGAAACTTGATGACAAAATGCAGTGCGGCAGCTTGGCTGGCCTTCTGGCACAGAAGAAGGAACATTAGGTGAAAACCAAGGAACTCTGAATAAACTGTGGACTTCAGTGAATAATAACATAGCAATATTTGTTCTTTAATTGTACAAGTGTGTCATATTAATGTAAGATGTTAACAGTAGTGGAAACTGGGAGGGGGTGTGTGAGATTCTCTGTACTATCTCAGTAACTTTTCTGTAAATCTAAATCTCTTCTAAAATTTTAATTTATTATTTTTTTGTTTGTTTAAAAAAATCAGGCCTGGCCTGGTTTAATTGGTGCTGATGCCAAATGAAGCTTACAGAGGGTGGGTAGAATTCAGCATTTAGGGAGTTTATGATGAGTTGATTTGATGCAAGATGTGTGAGTGCTTTGCTGTCAACAGTCTTCCCGCTGTTGCAGTGGACCCTACATCAGCTTCATGAGGTATTATTATTCCCATTTTATAGATGGAGAAACCAAGCTCAGAGAGATTACACGGCTTCCCGCCACCTGCCCCAATGGGTGCTTTATTTGTTCCTGTAAACTAGATAATTTCTCAAACTTGCCTCGTCTCTTCATGCATCAGTAAGTTTGTCAAGTGCTCACTCTCTCTTCTCTTCTGCCCAGTAAATTGTCCAGCCTTTTTCAACCTTTTAAAGTGTCCTCAGGTTTCACCTCCTCTGAGAAGTCCCCCTGGATGTTCCCATGATTAGTCACCCCATTCTCAGTGCTCTTTCTGAACTCCCCAAAATCAATTCTCTTCTGGACTTACCTGACCTCACATTGGATGGTGAGCAGCTTGAGGCCTGGGACTGTGTCTTTTTCCTCTTAAAATCTGCAGTCGGGCCTGGTGCCTGGCCAACCTCACTCAGCTGGACAGTCTCTTGAACTGAAATGAAACTAATATGAAATAGTGTTAGTTTGCTCGGGCTGCTGTGACAGGTTCCACAGACTGGGGGCTTCAGCAGGAGAAATCTATCCTCTTACTATTCTGGAGGCTCAGAGTCTGGGGTCAGGGTGTCAGCAGGGTTGGTTTCTCCTGGGGCCTCTCTCCTTGGTGTGTAGATGGCTACCTTCTCCCTGTGTCCTCACGCGGTCTTCCCTCTGTGTGTCTGTGCCCTAATCTCCTCTCTTTATAGGGACACCAGTCATATCAGATTAGGGCTCACTCTAATGACCTCATTTAACTTAATTAGCTCTTTAGAGACCCCGTCTCCAAATACGGTCACGTTCTGGGGTGCTGGAGTTAAGACTTCAACACAGGAATTTGGAGGGGGTGCAACTTGGTCCACACCAAAGCCAGGGCAGGCTGAGGGGCTGGAGAAGCATGGAGAGGGGAAACCACCACCCCTTGAAAAGACGCAGGTGACATGTGGGCCTGGACATTTCTAGGCTGGAGTCCTGAGGGCATTGCTGCTGTTCCAGAGCAACGGATGTGGGAGGGGCTTGTCCTCGGAAAATGATCTGAGGTTGTGAGATGCGGGAGCTACGGAGATGCTCATTTTTATTTATCACTGCTAACAACTGCTTCAGCTGGGAGAGGATACTGAGAGCCTTCAGCCTGCGCTTTGTTTTCTGGCCTTGACCCCGCTATCATTGCGCTCTCGGTCTCCCTCGCACTCCTCTTTCCCTCGCACTGTTACTTTTGCCTGGTCCAGCCCACACAGCACGCCACATCCTCAAGGCCTTGTGCTCCGGGGCGGGGGGAGGGGGGGGCCGGAATGGAATTTCAGACTAAACTTGCACTGGCAAGCTACCTTCTCAAGGGCATGGCCACGTCCCAGGCAGCAGCCGCAGCAGCCCAGGGAGAGCCAGGAAGCTCTAGTTGCTTCTTGTGCACTGAAGGGGGTGGTCCTGCCAGACAGCCCACTCAGGGGAGGGTCCTCAAACCCTGTCCCCGAGGGCCCAGTCCTCTAGGACCCTGGAAATGCACGAGGACGGGGGAGCTGGTTTTGTGCCATTAACTCCGCTACTTGGGGAATAAGGATTTGTTTTGTCAGGCGATGGCTATTTATTGAGCATGTGGCAGATATCATCTGCACGACTTAATAGTCAGCAGAGTCGCCTTACAGGCAGCTCTCCATTCCATCTGCATGGATCTGACCGTCCACATCCCCAGCCTGCAGGAGAGGAAACTGAGGCTCAGCAAAGTGGCACAACCCAGGGTTGTCCAGTTGGCAGGGGGTGGCATTTGCATCTGGGAACAAGCCCCTGGCTTCTGGGACTGGGTTCTGTCCCTGCACACACTCACTTGGTCCCCTCAACATCTCCGACAGGAGGGGCTGGGGCTCCTCGTCTCCAGTGGGGATGATGCTTGGGGGTTACGTGAGTGTCCGTACCAGCAGCACCCACTCTGATGACTTCTGACCTTGGGCGCTTTCTTCTCCAGCACATCACTGTCCTGGGACAGGTGGAACCCAGCGGATTTGGGACTGAGCCCTGCCCTCCATGTGCTCTGGCTGCTTGAGACCAAGGTGGCTGGAAGGATGGGGGTGCAGCTGGCGTTGTACACACCGGCTGGGGAAGGGATGGCGCCACTTCTCGATGAGCCAGGAGCTATGCGGCAGCAGCTCCTGGTCCACAAACACAGGAATGCCATCGCCTTCACCAGTGCCTCCAGAGAGGAGGCTTGATGGAGAGAGCATGGGCTCGGGAGTCAGACAGTCTGAGTTCATATGCTGTTGCTGCCAGGGACGAGCGGCACGACCTTGAGTGTGTGAGTTAATTTCCCTGAGCCTCAGTTTCCTCACCTGAACAGTGAAGGCAGTAATGCCTTCCTTATAGGACTGCTTCAGGGGTGAAAATGAGACAGTTGATGTATTGTCTGGCACTGTCCCTGAAGCCTGGGAGATGCTTAGTAAGTGGCAGGTAACATGATGATGATTAGCACGTGGGGCTGAGTGCCCGGTGTAGAGTCTTGAGAGATGTGTTGGTGCCCAAGGCGCAGAACAAGCTCTCGAGGTGATGTGTGGTTCTCTGTACACCTCTCCTCCCTGCTTGCAGACCCCAGGCCCAGCTGTGCAAGCGTGAGGGCTGCTAGCCATGGACTTGGGCATGATACTTCATCCAAGTCTCCTTTGCTTATCTGCAAGACAGGAATATAAAGTGCCTTCCTCACAGGGTTGTGAGTCCCATGACGTCACACAATGTTTGCATCATTATCGTCTCTATTGTCTCGTGTGCCAGCACGGCCATCTGTGCCGGGAGATCCATGTTGAAAGGACCGGGGGCCTTGCCTCACCTAGCAGGAGAGGGCTGTCACCGATCAGTGACGTGTACTGAAAGCAGATTAGGATCATGAAATCTAAGAGTTTCCCTTCCTGAAGCAGATAATTCCAAGATCCTGTTAGTCTAAAGCACGACTCTTGGAGTTCCCCTTGTGGCTCAGTGGGTTAAGAACCCAACTAGTATTCAAGAGGATGCAGGTTCAGTCCCTGGCCTCGCTCAGTGGGTAAAGGATCCAGTGTTGCCACGGGCTGCGGTGTAGTTCACAGATGCGGCTCGGGTCTGGCGTTGCGGTGGCTGTGGTGTAGGCCGGCAGCTGTAGCTCCGATTCGATCGCTAACGTGCGGACCTCCACGTGCCGTCGGTGCAGCCCTAAAAAGACTAAAAATAAAAATACAGCACGACTCTTCCCTATTGTGGGTTCTAGTCATCCTCTCTGTGCATGAGGGACTCGGGCTGGCTGATCTCTGAATTCCTTTTTAGCGCCATCATTCTGGAACCTCAGTGACTCTCTGCCTTGGCTGAGCCAAACATCATCCAAAATACTCCTGTCCGGAGAGCTGGCTGCCACAGGGAGCAGGAAGGAAATCAGCTCCTCCTGGCCCTGCCTCTCAGGGCCTCCGGAAGGCTCCACGACCTAGTGGGCGGTCCCGGGTGGTCAGGAGCGCTCCCCTCCAGCTAGGGGTCCTGGCCTGGTGGGGAGAGGTGGGTGCAGCCTCTCTGCCGTGTACTTTGTCCGTATCAGGCAGCTGTTGAGTCTGCTGGTGTGGCCATGAAACGGGGTGCTCAGAGCTGCTCAGCCCTAAGGAGCAATGGACCTTGACCGCCAAAAGGGCCTGTGAACAGGCCTTAGTCATCTTCCCAGAGGAGAGAAACATTGAAAACGAAGCTGGAGAAGAGAATTAACATCTGCCAAGCTTCCCACTCTGTCAGCACCATGCAGTTTCTCAGGAAGTGGAGAGGAAGAGGACAAGGAGTCTACTGTCTAAGACACAGACAAGTTGCTTATTTTTTAGAATTTTAAAAGATGTCTGCTTCCTCCAACTTGAATATAAGCTGCAGGACAGCAGGGAGTTCCTTCATCCTGTTTGGCAGTGTATCCCTGGAACTGGCAGTGTGTCACACACATGGCAGAGTCTCAAAAAACACTTATTAACTTACAGGAACAACTGCAGTATTGCTAAGTAAGGATGGAAGTGTGATCAAGGTGCACCAAAGACGTGACAATGGGGCTGGGTTTTGAAGGATGAGTAGGAGTGCACCAGGGAGTAAAGGTATCAGTTTTTTTTCTTTCTTCAGTTAGATTTTAGGATAAACTTTCTGTTGATGATATTCGTAAGCTATGATAAGAGGTGAAGGGGTGAGCCATAGAGAAAGAATAAATGTCTTGAGGTTACCACAAGGGGGAATAGAATTGATGGATATTAATTGCTTGCCTTGTATGTGCCCTGTGCTGTGCCAGGCACTTAACGCATACTATCTTACTTATTCTTTCTAACCCTCCTGTGAGATAGGCATTTGACAAGTGGGCGTGCAGGCTTGGAGGGCTTGAGTAACTTGCTCTGGGCCTTAGGGTTGGAGGCTGGAGCAGACCTAGGGCTTCCTACCTCCAAAACTCCCATTCTTTCTTGGCCAGGTTGGCCTCCTTCCAGGCAGGGGACCTGGCCATCTTAACCATAAAATGAATTAAATGGCCATCCAGAAATAGAGCCTGCTGTTAAAGCTCCAGGCCCCAAGGCCAGAGCTTGAAAATAAACTCTAAACTTTTTAGTCCAAAAAACAAGACAAAAACAAAAACTAAAAAACCAAAAAAAAAAAAAAGAGCCTGTGGCCTTTCTGCTTTACTTTCTCCCTGTCCAGTGCCCTCACTGGCCAGCTTCCAGCCCAAGGCCTTGGGGTCACTCAGAAGCTCCAGAAGGACGCTGGAGCCACTCCATCCACCAAGACTTGCAAGGCCCAGGGCAGGTTTTGGGGGGCAGGGGAGAGGGTCCGGGAGCCCAGTTGTTCCAGAGGGCAAATCAGAGCCCGGAGGTCCCCAGCCCCGATCCCTGGTAGGGAGGGAGCTGTGGGGGTGGGAGGAGATGGAGGGGCAGTGGGGGAGATAAGCCAGCAGTCATTTGTCTTTTTAATTGGCTCAGATGCTCGGAGGAGCGCGGTGGCGTTGTTATCCTGGCTCAGGCGCTGGACTGGATCCAGGCTCCAGGCCTCGGAGCTGCGCAGCGTGGGCTGCAGAGGCAGGCTCTGCTCTGCCCTTCACCCGGGAGAGGCCCCTGGGGAGGACGGCCCTCGGGAGACAGGCGGGGAGGCGGCAACACGCGGTCGGAGGCAGCTCTTGCTTCTCTGGCATTTCAGAAATTTTAGACTAATTCAGTGACCGAAGCAGACATATTTTAAAGCATCCATGGCATCTGAGGGCCCCCTCCTAATTCATTCCTGCGCCTGTGGATGAAGCCTGTCAACCAGCTAGTCCTAGAGGTGTCTGCGGGGAGGGGGAGTTTAGGAGACGTGTGTCTGGAACTTGAACTTCCCTTTACGGAGGACGGTGCAGACACTGCTCAGGCGGGATGGTGACACACGCCCTCGTATCTGCCAGCCCGTCCACAGTCAGCCACGCCCTGTTGCGTCTGTGCCGCCGTCTGGGTCTCTGAAATGATCAGGTGCAAAAGGCAGGGCAGGTACACCTTCCCGCGTCACAGGTCACCGGGAGGAAACCACAGCTCTGAGAGGTTGGTGACGTCAGGCCACCCAGCTCTGCGGCTGGGACTCAAGTCCGGGTCCTCTAATTGTGCATCCATGGGCCCCCAAAGCCGTCCACCCCACAGATGGGCCACACAGGTGATGCCTGGCATGGCCTGGTGGTCCCCGACAATGGTCATTGGCACAGTATTGGGGGGAACAGACAGCTCAATTCAAGTTCCCCGCTCAGGCCCCCCTCAGGCTGGCGAGCCATCGAGGTGGGAGAGGGGGACTCCCAGAGACGGGAGCGGGAGGACGGGATGGCCCCGGTTCGTACCAGGGTGTCCAGGCAGTCAGGAAGGCAGATTCAGCCAGGCCCGATTGGGTATTTGTGGCCCGGGGTCCACAGGATGCTGACGGCGGCCCTCACGCCCGGCCCTCCGAGATCTCTCTCCAAGGAGCCCGTACTCCATCTCTGACTAGAATGTGGGTCCCTTGTCTCCATATGTTTAGGCTGAGGTTCCCAGTTTAAATCTCTGAACCCAAAGCAAAGGAAGACATGTTGCTTTTGCCTCCCTGAAGCTCCCAGGCCCTCGGGAGGCAACGGCTCGGCCCCCGAATCTTCCAGCTGGTCAGTGGGCAGCTTCTGGCCACCGGGAGGCCCAAGCCTTTGACCTCTAGCCCCAGGCCCCGCTTGGCTGCCCTTGGCTTCCCTGTCTGCACCTCGCCGCGTGGAGCGCCCAGTGTGGGGGAGGGGAGGTGGGTGCCATGGTGGGGCCGTGGAGCGCCCAGTGTGGGGGAGGGGAGGTGGGTGCCATGGTGGGGCCGTGGAGCGCCCAGTGTGGGGGAGGGGAGGTGGGTGCCATGGTGGGGCCGTGGAGCGCC
>PVHT021183556.1:7382711-7397132 GCA_004024745.2 Catagonus wagneri
CCGCGGTGCCGTGGGAGGGACCCAGGAGCCAGGCAGGGACGCAGCATCAGAGAAGAGCTGGCAGCAGCAGGGAGGGGCAGCTGGAGAGAGGCTCTGGGTGGTTCTGCGAGGCATGGAAAGGACCAGAGTGGGGCAGTGCTGGTTTGGAGTCCTTCTGGGGCCTGTCAGGGAGGTGGCCCGGCTGAGGGTGAAGTGACCTATCGGGTGGGTCCCCCGGGGCCAGACTGAAGGGGAGTCAGAGCCCCAGCTGGGGCCGAGGGTGGGATGCGTCAGGCTTAACTGACCGCAAGTTCGTCAGCTCGGGGCTTGGACCTGACTCGGTGATCTCACCCCCTGGTCCCCAGTCCTGGGCCAGACCCGACTTGTGCAGACTGGGCTGGAGACAGGGGTTCTGAGATTCCAGCCCCCACTGCAGGCTCAGGGCGCTGGGCTGTCTCCCAGACACATGTGAGGGACACCCGCTCCTGGCCCAGCCCCTCTCCTCTGCCCCTGGGCCTCCCCCGGAGCTGACCCACGTGGCCCTTGGGCTTCCCGGACCCTTGGGCTTCTGGTGAGTCTGGCACATGTCAGGCTAAGATGTCTGAGGGCGCAATACTTGCATGAGGATGAGGACAGGCGCTGAACAGCTGCATCTCCGTCCTGGTTAAGTCCTGTCTGCCCTCACGCCGGTGCCTGTGCTCTGTGGTCCCCGTTTCTTCTGCACGGCCTCCTCATTCTAGGCAGCATCTTCCCGCCTCTGCTCACCTCTGGGGCCTCACTACCCTGTGTTCGGCTGCTCAGCAGTTCCATCACCGGAATAAGCAAAGTTTAAAAACCCCACTGCTTTAAATCAGGGAGCAGATTTCTTTTTCCTAGTTGGACCTTGACTGGCCATTTCCTGAGGGCAGCAATGGTGACCCCATCTTACAGATGAGACTGACCGAGACCGAGGGGCTGGGTGACTCGATCAAGTTCACAAAGCCAGGAAGTTGGGATTTGGACTTGGATCTGGTTGAGGCTGTAGGCCAAGTCCTTTTTGTCACAGTCACCAGCAATGGTGTCACCACACACCTCGTGCTCCTGTGGTTTATTAAAGCACTTTGATGAGGCTGTTCCTCATCTACCATTTACGAGAGAGACTGGGCAGGGGTTGGTCTTGTCACACCACACTCCTTGATGAGAAGACAGACTTAGAGATGGGGGTGACTTACCTGAGGTAAATAGCTGTATATTTAGGAATATTCGGGAATTCAGACTCTACTTGTCCTGGATGGAGGCCCTCTGCTCCAGCTGCCCAGCCTCCCGGAGTGCTCCCTACCAGTCTTCAACCTCCAAATATACCTTCCCTTTTTGTTTTTAATTGTGAAAATATGCATGACATAAAATCCAACATTTTAACTCTTTTCGAGTACCCAGTTCACTGGCATTCAGTCCGTTCACAGCGCCGTGCGACCGTAAACACCATCCATCTCCAGGACTTTTCCAGTCATCCCAAACCGAAAGTCTGTATCCACCCTAAGCACTAACTCCCCATTTTTTCCTTCCCACAGCCCCTGACCAGCCACCATCCTACTTTCTGTCCCTATGCATTTGATTACTTAGAAACCTCACGTAAGTGATATCATACGGTATTTGTCCTTTGCTGACTGGCTTCTTTCAGAATATCTTCAAAGTTCATGCATGTTGTAGCCTGTGTCAGAATGCCTTCTCTTATTAAGACTGAACAGTATCCCCGTTGCATGGATAGACCACGTTTTGTTTACCCATCAGCCACTAGTGAACACTTGGCTTGTTTCCACCTTTCCTAATCTTCCCACCTGTTACGGCTCAGCTCAGGTGTCACCCGCTCCCCAAATCCATACTGCACTCGGGGCTGGAGGGCGAGACGGCCCCTCCGCCACAACAGTCTGCGGGATGGAGAGCAGTCTACCGGTTGCCCAAACCTGTGCCAACCCGAGGCCTGGCATTGTGTTCCGAACACTGAAAGTCACTGACTGAATAAGTCAGACTCATGGAGTGATCTCTCTTCCCAAGAAGGAAATGTCTGTGTCAAGTCCAAGTCAGACGCTGTTGGTGGGAAGCTACGAGGGCAGGGTGGGGCCTGCTGTCCCCAGATGGGTTCCAGCTCAGCCCTCAGGCCCGGAGGGGGTCAGGATGACTGAGCTTGTGCTCTGAGCACTCCTGGGGCTCAGGGTGGGAGGACTGTGAAGCTGCTTTATTCTTTAGTAGGCGTCCGTAATTGGTTACTGCAGACTCTCTCCATCCACCCCTCAACCGGTCATCAGGGACTGGGGTCCTGGGGATGAAGCACCAACACAGGAAAGAAAGTGAAAGAAGGCATCAAGGAAAGGAAGAGAGTCGGGAACAGAATCTAAAAGCATCCGGGAGCGTGAGATGCTTCCGGAAATTTTGGAGTAGTGCTCTAGATGCTTAAGAATTTTTTGCTTATTCTCTAAAAAATAATTTAAAAAAATCACTTTGGGTTTAGATTGCACCTCACCAACCCCTTCCAGTGTTGGGACTCCCAAGCTTTTCCTCTCACATTCCAGGGAAAAGAGAAGCTCAGTGTCTGGCACTGGGAGGACCAAGTCCTCGGGAAGTGGTGCACTGCAGCAACCTGCCAGCAGGTGGCGATAATGGGTCTCAGGGAAAGACCCCTCTAATTCATAAAGGTTCTGGATGCCTTCCTAGGTGGCCTGGTGGCTGCCTGTGGCGGGTGTGTGTGTGGGGGGGTGGCTTAGACACTAGGTGACTTTACTTGCCATCCATCAGATGCAGATTAAGACCTGCCAGTGGGTTAGAGGCTACTCCACACAAGGTCTGTGAAGCTGTTACACGCCTTCCGCTCTGCCCCAGAGACAGGAGTAAGACCAAGGAGTAGCTATCATGGGAAAGCGAATTTTGTTCTGACCCAGGATGAACTTTACAATAATCAAAGGTGTCAAAGGTTTATTAGTGAGGACCTCATCCTCAGAAGGATTCAAGCTTGGACATATGAGCTACTCTTTCTTAGTGACATTGCAGAAGATCCTCAAATATTAGATGAGTTTGGGTTAGGTGGCCTTTCCAGCCCAGAGAGGTTGTCCTCTTATTTTACTAAGATGAAAATGACGAGTTCTTGAGCTCATTGAAGGCCTTATTTGCCAGTGACTCACCTGTCCCTAGAACATAGACCCACCTGTGGTAAACGTGTCAGTAATACGGCGGCCTTATTAAACCTATGGGGGCCAGAGGGTCGGGATCAGAGCTGTTGTTAGCTCACCTGAGCAACTTATGAAGCCTCCTCATCAGGCTGATGGGAAACAAGGACCCTTCCCGCCTCTCTGACGGTGCCCCCCGCCCATCTCTCTGCTGGTTGCCACGTCTACACTGCCATCTCGAAACTCCGGCTGTGCATTCAGAGAACCCCACCTCCGAACACCAGCCCTCAGCATCCACCAGACCCAGGGCGGTCAGGACAGTGGTCACCAAATGCTCTTTCACTTTTCCTCTCTCTCGCTCAGAAGGAGCAAAGCAGGAGTGACACTGCGGCTGCGTGGCTGTCTGGAGAACTGGCCTATATCCAACCGAGGACTCCCAGTGTCCTAAAAATACCAGTCCCCATCCCGGTGTCCTGTCCCAGCCCCCACATCCAGAAATCCCTGACAGTAACCATATGCCAGCACCGAGTCAGTCCAGGCAGCCTTGGCCAATGTCAGCCACAGTCGCTTGTAAACTTCAGGGAGGAAGGGCGGTGCCAGAAGGGACCAGCTTCTTTATCCACATCACCCGGATATAAACAATATCGGGGACTCATGACAGGGTGCACCTCCCGGGCCAGTCCCCCTGAGCCACTTTTCCATGAGTGAGGTTACCCTCGAGCTTGGGGCCTAATGGCTCCCGGGATTTCGGCTTATTACTCTTATCTGCTGGAGGCAAAAGCACCTCCGTGAAAGACATTTTTGGTGCCCTGTTCTGGATGGCTCGGTAATCCTCTCATTTATGTATGCAGACAAGGAGATCAAAGCCCCGGGGAGATGCATAAAACATGTCAGGGCTGGGAGCTGTACATCCATTAAAGCTGACAAATGCTTTGTCCAGCTGATGGGCGGCCAGATAGCCACCCTGGGGGACAGGAGAGTGGCCAGGCTCAGGGATGGAGGCCGGAGAGGCGGGGCCGAGACGGAGACAGAGCTGGGCACTCAGGGGAGTGTGGCGCTCAGGCCCCAGCCCCTAGCCACACCCCGATCTTCCACGTGGACGACTGATGTTTTCTCAGTCTCAGGACAAGTGCTGTGCGGAAAGGCGGGTTCAAGATGCTCTTCCAAGAACCCGGAGGCCCCGCTGTTGATCAACCGCAGGGAGCAGGAACAGAAATCCCGAGGGCAGGGAGGGCAGAGAAGAGGAGCAGGAGAGAAAAAAGGCAAGGCAAGGATGTCCTCGTTCTCTCTGAAAAAGTGCAAGACCGAAGCGCTCGCCTGGGTCCCGGCCCGGCCCCTCTGCAGCTGCCGTGGTGTCTTCCAGTTCTTTGGCGAGGGCAGGAGTGTGCTCTCTGGGGTCCGAGGAGGAGAAGGCCTTCTTGGAGTTCCCGCTCAAGTGAAATCATCCGTTTCCCTCAGCTTTTGGGGGGGGGGGTGGATTTGCTCTGCAAACAGAGGAGCAAAGCACCCCGAGGGCCTGACGCCCTCCTGGTCAGTGGGACGACAGGCTGCCATTCGTCCCCAAGTCAGGAGAGGCCTTAGGTGAGAATGTGCTTGGATGTGTGTGTGTGTGTGTTTGTGTGAGAGAGAGACAGAGACAGGGAGACAGAGAGAAAGACGAGGACGGATCGCGGAGACCAGCCCCAGGAGCCGAGGCTGCAGCTCCTCAGGACCGTGGCACAGAAGGCTTCCTTCTGACGTGCAGGAACCCAGGGTTTGTGCTGCTGAGCTGCACCGGCGCCTGCAAATATCGCTTTGCTTTCCTAACTTGTGTGCCTTGCAGGGGAGCCTCCTGCTAACTGCACAGTCTGTGGTGGCTTCGCACGGGAAGTTTCCCTCGGAAGTGACAGCGCGCGTTCCCCCCACCGCCAGCCCCCACCATGGAACTTCCAGGGAGGCCTTGTCGTTAGTGCTGAGAGGTGCTCTGCTCAGGGTGTGAAGGCAGCACAGCTGCTAAGAGAGGAACTGGTTCTGGCTTTTCTTCTCTGCCCCTGGTCCCTTTGTCCAGTGCTGGGCTCACAGCAGTAGTTAGTTCTACAAGGATGAGCTCAGTTGCTGAATCTTTTTGCTCATGTGAGGTGGTTGGGATCTGCTGTCCCCATTCTGCCCCCGTCCATCCCCGAAGAACTTGTCTCAACATTGAGGCTAAGAAGCGATAGTCCAGGCGGCCCCTATGGGTGGGCCTGTCTGGAAATAGTAACCCATTTCCCCGTGGAGACAATGTAGTTCTTCCCACCCCCCAATCCCCACATCTTTTTAAACCCATTGCCTAAAATGACATGTATTTTCAACAAAAAGTCGCTGCTGTCGCAAACTTGTAATTTCAGTGAACAAAATAACAGATTTAATAAAGCAATCGTTTTCCTTTCCTAAATGCTAGTTCTTGAGGAAACAAATTTTTAATCAGGAGAAGGTGGAGAGATAGATGGAGGGTTTGGCATGCAACTGAGGGGTTTCCTGAGTAACTATGAATACTGTGATGACACTGTTCAACTTTTAAAAAATTGTTAAAACTTAAAAATTGTTCAAAAAATTATAAAAAATTTAAAACCTAATACATTTTCCTCTCCTTCATACAGATCCTTTGCTATCTTTTGCAGTTGAGGTTATTTAAGAAAATCTCCCCTGTTCTAAAACAAAATGCTGGAAAGAACAAGAGAAAGCAAGATAGGAAGGGGGTGAGATTTCCCCTGAGAAAACTGGGCCTGAGCTAAAGCAGAGATGCAAGAGTTGAGAGGGGATATGTGTATATGTGAGCAAGTGTCTAATATGGAGCGAACTGAGTTTGGGACAGAGAACCACAGAGTGTCATGAAGAGGTGAGGGCAGAGTATAAGTAATTCCTTCAAAAAGGGAAACGGGAGGTGGCCCGCCTGGAGCCCTGTCTCTCCGTTTTTGTTGCCAGCCACCAGAGGGCAGCACTAGCCCAGAACAGTTTTGTTGCTCAGCAGTGAGTCTGGTGGGTGAGACCTTTGGGAGCAGCTTTGGCTGGAACCCACCTGGTTCTCAGATTTTATGAAGCTCTTCCTCCTCACAGCTAAGGCCATCCTCACTCAAAGCTCTGAAAAAAATCTTGGAGTTCCTGTCGTGGCACAGCGGAAACAAATCTGACTACGAACCATGAGGTTGTGGGTTCAATCCCTGGCATCGCTCAGTGGGTTAATGATCCAGCGTTGCTGTGAGCTGTGGTGTAGGTCGCAGATGTGGCTCAGATCTGGTGTTGCTGTGGCTCTGGCTTAGGCTGGTGGCTACAGCTCCCATTAGACCCCTAGCCTGGGAACCTCCATATGCTGCGGGTGCTGCCCTAAAAAAGCCAAAAAAAAAAAAAAAAAAAAAAAGGAGAGAGAGAAAAGAATCTTGATCTCAGTCCACAGAGTGTTAAGGAGCTCTGATTTTCTTGCTTAGCCCCTGATCTTAGAACCATATCACCAAAGCTTTTGATTTTTGTCCTTAACACCAAGTTCTCATTTGTATCCCCTTTTACCTCCTAACCACTACTTCCTCTTTTAAGAAAAGCTTCTTAGAGCTCCTTTCTCCCCTGTCCCGCTAGGACTGGAGTTCTGCCCCACACCCTGGGGACAGAATTTCCTAATGATCTGCCTGGCTAGGTAGACACTGGTACCCAATGTCACTGCCGACTTCTCTGATAAAACCACTTGCCTGGATGCTGCCTTTGCCCATGACAGGTCCTGTCTGAGGTCTGTCCTGTCCTCTGTACTGGGGTTGACTCTTCAGCTCCTGATCCTCCCGAACTGCCTCAGGCTTTTACGGTTGACCCTTAGACCCTTTCTCTAGTCACCTCCCGAGCAGGCTCTTTCTGTTGGTGTCTCAGAGTCCCACATAGGCTTTTCCATCCTTCTAGACCATCCTTATGCAGTGTGAGCCTGGCTAGCTTCTCCACTTGATTTAAAGCTCAGCTCCAGTAGTTTGTCCAGTGGGAAGCCCGCCCCCATTGCTTGACCTGGGGTAGGTGTCCTCTCCCAAGTGTTTCCTGACCGTACGCTGCCTGCTACTCCAACTTCTGTTCAACTGTCTTGTGGAGTTACACAGCACCTACTATGCCCATGGGGTCCCCTTCGTTTCTCATGGTCCGGGACTGTGACCCATGTGCTCCACACCCCAAATGCCTGCACAGCACAGTTTTTCTGAATGAACATTGACTGCTCAGTTAATCCTGGGGTGAGTCAAGGGTATTTGAATGATACACTTGTGTTTCCTTAAGTATGTTCCAAGAAATCCTACTTCCACAGAATGATAGGTATCAGTGCACAAAGGCTTTGGTAGAAAATTAATTTTGAGAAATGCTAGCTTAAGTAAAACACACTTCTCTTTTGAAATATCTTTGCCTTCTTTGAACATGCTAGTTACATATTATTATCTCAAGGAGTCTTTGGTTGCATAGGGCTGTTGGGCACATCTGTTGGGAAACTCTGTTATAACCCCTTCTTGATTCTCACACGAAGTATCCTGAGAGACTGCAGGGTGATCACTCTCATGGGAATAAATCTCCATGGTCATATCTGGCTTATGTGTTTAATTAAGCATGCAGCCTTATACTAGTACCTGTGCCTTATACTAGTAATACTAGTTATTCAGTCTTTGAGATCCGTGGAAACCTGATTAAACGTCAACATTCCATACCAGGAATTCTTTATATTTTCTTCATCCTTTTTTTAGATTTTCAACCCAGGCATTCCTTTAGTCAGGGACCCTCCTCTTTCTTCTTACCAGATGGAATCCATCTGCCCAATTTGTGAGATTTGACGTTATTTGTTCATATTTTCCCACGGTGCCCTTTTGCTGCACAGTTACTTCCTGGGGTTTCAGTGGGACTCTGCAGTCACCAAGTGGCTACCGTTGACCTCTTAGAAACACAAGAAACTCGACTTGGATCCTGTGTTGCTGTGGCTGTGGCTGTGACTGGCAGCTACAGCTCTGATATGACCCCTAGCCTGGGAACCTCCATATGCTGTGGGTGGGGCCCTGAAAAGCAAACAAAAAAAAAAAAGAGAGAGAGAGAGAAACACAAGAGAGAGACCCCAGAATGGCAGCCCACACAGCCTGGGCTCCTTGAAGCTGCCCTCACAGACTCTAAGAATTCTAAGAGCTGCCAAGGGGACTTCCTGAGGGCCTGTAACCCTCTCCAGCTCTGGGAGAGGCCTCATCAATCCTCAGAACACTTTATCTGGCTGACTCGGAGGGGGCTGAGTCCCAGTCTCACCCCCTGCTTGCTCCCTAGCCCTGCGTGGCGTCCCCACCTGTCTCAGAGCTCCCTCACTCCTCTCGGGGAGAAGGGTGGAGTGGCTGGGCGTGGGAGGTTCACAGCAGAGCAGAAGAGACAGCAGAACACCCCATCGATCACAGAGCATTACATGCGTGACCCGGGGGTTAGGGAGACCTCTTCTGTACAGCCTTTAAGAACTCAAGCATGGGTCGTCTGGAACATTTATTCCTTGGTGGGGGGGCGGAGTGGGAACAAAATGACCTCCAGGGGTCCTGTCCGCAGGGGGCATCAGAATCAAACTGGCTGACACCTGTTCTCCGACCAGGATGGAGAAGGGAAGACGGAGGGTGGGGTGGGAGGCAAGAGTAAAGGCAGGCGGGCTTTCCGCCACGGCCGTCTCAGTATGCGCGCGCATCAGCTCGCTGCCGAGCGACTGCCATGTGCCAGGTACACTTTAGGGCCCAGAGGACATAGCAGTGAGCAAGGGGGCTGACTCTCTCCAAATATCTGCAGGGTGTCCCAAATTCTGAAGCAAAGATAACTTGGTCAACAAACAATTTTTAAGTCTTTTACTCTTTACCAAGTTAGGTGCCAACTTTTTGTTTGCTTTTTGCTTTGGTTTTATTTGCTTTTTAGGGCTGCACCTGTGGCATATGGAGGTTCCCAGGCTAGGGGTCAAATCAGAGCTACAGCTGCTGGCCTACAGCACAGCCACAGCAACGCCGGATCCGGGCTGTGTCTGCAGCCTACACCACAGCTCATGGCAATGCCGGACCCTTAACCCACGGAGCAAGGCCAGGGATCGAACCCGAGTCCTCATGGATCCTACTTGGGTTCATTAACCCCTGAGCCACGAAGGGAACTCCTCTTAGGTGCCAACTTTATACTTCTTTTCATTTTTCTATTGCGGCAAAATACATATAACATTTGCCACCTTAACCATTGTTAAGCGTGTGGCTCAGTGGCATTAAGTACATTCACACTGTTGTGTAACCACCGCCACCATCCATCTCCAGAACCTTTCTTCTTCCCAGACTGAGACTCTGTGCCCGTTAAACACTGAATCTGCATCCCCCTCCCCCAGCCCCTGGGAACCGTCCTTCTATTTCCTGTCCCTATGCCTTTGATTACTCTAGCAGAATCATACAGCATCTGTCCTTTTATGACTGGCTTATTTCACTTAATGTAATGTCCTCAGGGTTCATCCATGCTGCAGCCTGTGTCTTTTTAAAGCTGGAAAATATCCCATCGTATGGATATGCCACATTTTATTTATCCACTCACCCGCTGATGGACATTTGGGTTATTCCCACCTTTCGGCCACTGTGCGTAACGCTGCCGTGAACCTGGAGGCACAGCCAGCTTTAGTCCTACCTTAACGGTGTAGGCACGTGCCATTGCCGGGGGGAGAGGAGGGCGGAGGTGGCAGCCCTGAGTCACACTCGGCAAGTTAGGGTGTCACACATCTAAAGTGCCCGACTGTGAGTGTTTTGTGACTGTAACATTCCAGTGGATCCGAGAGGCAGGAAATAGAAGCCTAGAGACTCTGAGGCAGGTCCTGACCTCATCCGAGGTGGATCTTGCAAGTTCAGGAGCAGACTCGACCTAAGGAAGGAATAAGACATGGCCCTGGGGCTCTCTACCTCCTCTCAAGGTGGGTGAGGCCAGATTCACGGGATAAGGACATGAGCTGAGGGGCGGGTGTGAGACTTCTTCACTTGTAAGCGGACAGACCTTGATGAAGTGGAATCTTGGGGTCTCACTGGATCCAGAATTCTCACTCCCTGCAGTCCACACACCACTAGCGTGGTCAGGGTGGGTACTGGAAACACGGTCTGGATTGTTATATATGGATTTTCCAGACCCCTCGTTTCCCATCCTGGCGTGTCTTTGCTGCTTACTTCAAGACGTGTGCAGAGTAAAAGAAAGGCGAAGAAATGTTAAATCTTTAAACAGATTTTTTTTTTTTTTCTTTTTAGGGCTACACTTACAGTGTATGGCGTATGGAAGATCCCAGGCTAGGGGGTCAAATCAGAGCTACAGCTGCCAGCCTACACCACAGCCATAGCAACTTGGGATCTGAGCTGCGTCTGCAACCTACACCACAGCCTGTGGCAACTAGCTGGATCCCTAACCCACTGAATGAGGCCAGGGATTGAACCCCCATCCTCATGGATACTAGTCATGTTCTTAAGCCATGGAGCCCCAATGGGAACTCCTAAACAGATTCTTATGATTGGTCCTGACTAAGGGTAGGCGATCAAAATCAAGTGTTTTAAGTATGGGAAGGTGTCAACGCTTTGATCATTCACTGCACAGTTATTCCCTGATTCTTCAACCTCTGGAGCAGGTGGAGGCTGGGACAGTGGGCTGGGCTCCTGGCTCAGGTGCAGGGGAAGTTGGAGGTGGGGGCTGGGACAGGTGGTGTGAGGACACTGGAAGCCAGATGGGGTGACGGGGAGAGAGGAGGAGCCAGAGGGACCCAGAACAAACATAAAGGACGACCATGACTTAAGCTGCTGAGCACTTTCTATATGCCAAGGCCTGTTCTAGGCCAGGGACCCAGCAGGGAACAAAGTGACCACTCTCATGGAGGTCTAGTGTTCAAGTGCTTTGCAAATGTCGGAGTTCCCGTCGTGGCTCAGGGGTTATCGAATCTGACTAGGAACCATGAGGTTGTGGGTTCGATCCCTGGCCTTGCTCAGTGGGTTAAGGATCCGGTGTTGCCGTGAGCTGTGGTGTAGGTTGCAGACGCGGCTCGGATCCCGCCTTGCTGTGGTGTGGCGAAGGCTGGCAGCTACAGCTCCTGTTAGACCCCTGTCCTGGGAACCTCCATATGCTGTGGGTGCGGCCCTAGGTAAGGCAAAAAGACAAATAGAATAAAATAAAATAAAATAAAATAAAATAAAATAAAATATAAAAAAAAATAAATAAAATATGAACCAAGTGCTTTGCAAATGTCCAAACACCGTGTGGCTATTTCTCCCAGTCAATATGGATCAGACCTCATGGATCAGAATCTTTCCCCGCCTTCCTCGCTCTCCTTCCTCTCTTTCATGTATTAATTTATCAATCGACTGATTAATTACAGGATTGCTAAGTGGGTGGAGCAGGGGGATGCCGTCAACATTGATTTCCCCTTTGGTGTCATGGATTTCGAGTGGGAAGAGGAAGGAGGGGCCAGGAGCCAAGGAGACATCATCCTTGGGGGAACGATGCTCATCCGGGGCTGTAAGCTGAACTTTTTGTAGCCATGGTGACTCTGTCCTGGGTCACTGGGGGCCTGACTGACACCTGAGCTCAGACGCTGGCAGAATTATTCAGAAGGAAACCAAAGCAGCCCCACCCCACATTAACGTTGGTGACGGAAGCCCACACAGAGGAAATAGGGCAGGTATTGATTGCACAGGGGCCAGAAGGAATGGCTCCAAATTTTAGAGTTTGAAGAAGCTGGAAGATGTGCGTGGAGTGGTGGCTTAACCCACAGGACCAATGGGAAGAGTATTTAGAAAGAACGGCAGGAGGAAGTGCAAGAATTTTGGTGTCAGAAGGACCCCAGTTGTGGTCCAGTCTCAGCTGACTGTTTGCCTAATTAGTCCTCAGTTTTCTTGCCCACAAAAGGGGAATAAGAATAGGATCCACTTCATAAGGGCAGAATTAAGTAAGAGGATCAGCCTCCGAGGGTGTGGTGAGCACTTGGCCACAGGAAACACTTAATAGATGGTAGCTGCCATTTTTTTGTGGTCACAGCTACGATCTGGCCGTCTTCCCCTCCAGGCAGGGTCTGAGCCTGATCACTGTGTCCTCGAGTTCACGTGTCCAGCAGTGCTGCCCATCGGAAGACCAAAAAACAAAATAGGGCGTATCTGCCTTCTAGTTTGGGGGGGACGATGAACAAGCCAACCGTGTGGAGGGCCTGGCACACAGAGGGCGGCCCCCATGCCAGTTGGTAGCCTTGGATTAGGACTCACCATGCCAGAGCCCAGCTTCCGTCCTGGGCTGCTCAGCCCAGAGCCAGCGCTGGTGTCCCTGTGGGAAGTGGGGGTCAGGCCACGTGGTTACACCCCAGTTAAGTTGGGGGGGCACTTAGCTACTTGAAAACGGTGTGAATAACTTGTGAGACTGTGTCTTGTACATCACCTTGTTTATGGGGGGGTCAGTGAAGCAGACGTTGTCACCCCCACATTAAGACCCAGATGACGGGGTCCCGGAGGTCGAGAGCCTTCTCTAAGCCCACACGCTTTGTGAGTGGAGGCCCCACCCGAGCCAGCCGACCGCGAGCCCCGTGTCCCTTACATAGGAGAGAAAGGTGACTGGGCTAGCTCAGCTCTGCGGGGGCCTTTCAGCTTCAGAGTTCTATGACTCCGTCTCCATGTTCCTTCCCTGGCAGATGTCACAGAGCAGACTGCCTCTGTGGTGCATCCCAGGGACCGCGACATCCTAGGAAAGAACTTTTGGAGAGGGCGGAGCTCAGAGCAGGAAGGTGCTGCTGGCACGGGGGTGGGGGTGGGGTCTTCTCTGTGCCTGGATGCTGCACCGGGCACCACACGATCCAGTGCTCACAAACATTTTGGGCCAAGGAAGAGGAGGTATTATTCTGCACTGGCAGAAGAGGAGACTGAGGTTCACAGTGGTCCCATGGAATCCAATAATGGATGTGGGGGAATGCTGGGAGTAAGCAGCACAGAGGGGCAGTATTTCAGGGAAGGGGGCCTCCCGGGACACCCCTTAACCCACCATCTGCACCAGGTACCTTGGGCACACCTGTGGCCACTGGGTCCTCAGCTCACGTCCTCCTATGCTGGGACTGTCTTCTCAGCCAGGACCCCCTGCCCCGCCCCCGCCAGGCCTGTGGCTCCTGGCTGAGGGCGAGATGCATCCTGACTCTTCGAGATCTGACATGGATGCTGTCATGTCCATCTCAGTGTTTACACCATCGCCTCCGAGAACCCTGAGCCTCCGACACAGGCCCCCATCAGCAGGGAGCACCGGGAGATCCGGATGCCTGAGCAGCTGCTGGCCCCAGGCTGACCCCCGTGACCCCAGAGTTATCGCAGGGACTTAGTGCTGCGGTGGGCCCAGGACCACCAACGATGCAGCCAGGACGAGGGTGGGGGTGGAGCAAAGAGGGAGGCTCCCCCCAGGCCCCTGGACCGGTCCGCACGGTGCTTAGTAAGTGCCCGTGCGTGCGTGGACAGTAATGCAAACACTGGCCAGCATCTCCTGAGCACGTTGCAGGCACTGCCTCACTCGTCCTCACCACGGCCCTGGAGGTAGGCAAGGTTACGACCCAGATTCTGTGGCTGAGGGAACCGTGGCAGCAGAGAGGGGGTAAATGCCTCACCCGGGGGGCGCTCCCCACCCAGCAGTGATGGCGCTGGGATTGCACCCCTCCCCCCTCCTCCACCTCACTCTGTGGCCCTGGACCAAAGCCTACTTGAATTCCCACCAAGCCTTGGCATCGCTGTCTATGGTCAGCAATTCTTGTGGGACATAAGAACCTAGGAGAGATGGGGGAGGGGGGAGGGTCTCAGTGTCAGTGGGCAGATGGCCCACCACTGGCCCCACCCTAGGCCCACCCCCAGGGGACGCCGCCTTTGAAGCACAGCATGTTAGCTTAGGGCTCGCCCAGGCACGGGGAAGGGAAGGGACTTATCCAAGACCACGCGTTTGTCACCTCCCCTGGGGTGGGGTGTGTGTGTGTGAAAATAGCAGGTAAAGTTTCTATGGGGTCCCAGCCTTTCCCCAGTAAGGTTGATCACAGCTGCAGTTAAACTCAAGGGACAAATCATGGAAGCCTTGAGCCAGAGAGAGGTCATTTCCTCCAAGCTCTGTCTGCAGACATTTTTTTTTTTTTTTGCATTATAGCTGGTTTACAGATTTCTGTCAGATTTTCCAACTGCACCACGTGGTGACCCGATTACATGTACATATATGGATTTGTCACATGTAATTAGATATAGTTCCCCGTGCAATACAGTTGGAGCTCCTTGCTATTCCATCATTAAAGCACTAGTTATCCCCACTCCCTCCCACCCCT
>PVHT021183556.1:7398132-7485695 GCA_004024745.2 Catagonus wagneri
GTTCCCCAAGTTCGTGATTTTCTTTTCTGTTGAGATGTTCATTTGTGTAGTGTTTTAGACTCCAGTTATAAGAGATTTCATATGACATCTGTCTTTCTCCTTCTGACTTGCTTCACTCAGTATGAGGTTCTCTAATTCCATCCATGTTGCTGCAAATGACATTATTTTATCCTTTTTTATGGCTGAATAGTATTCCATCGTGTATATATACCACATCTTCCTAATCCAGTCATCTGTCGATGGGCATTTTGGTTGTTTCCATGTCTTGGCTATTGTCTGCAGACATTTTTGAAAAGATTTTTTCCCAAGTACTATTAGGTTGAGCCATATGAAATTGCTAATTTCAATTATTTTTGTCCAGCAAAAATGGCAGTTTTACATGGACCCTCTAGTACTCAAGAGGGTCACATTGACCCAAGAGAATTTTCTGGAAAGACCCAGATTGGAACTCTGATACCCCACTTTACCCGGAGTCCTTTCTCATCCAGCTGCCTGTTCTTGGCACAGTTTATCCAGAGCCATTTGTGTTGCAAGCAGCTGGGTCTCAGACCTGCAAACGTCACCAGCTGAGGAATAGTCGAAGGGTGCTGGGCTGGAAGTCTACAGCCATGTGAGTTTGAGCAATTCATCCACCTTCCTTGGGCCTCAGTTTCCTCATCTGTGCAGGGTTTTCACCATCAGACAAAAGGATACCTGGGAAGTACCGAGCTCCAAGCACCCAGTCAGTGCTCGTGCAGTGTGTGCTGGGTGAATCCGAGACACCAAGATCCACGTTCAGCTCAGAAAGAGTCCCCTCAGGGCTGCAGGTCCCGCTTGGGCATCAGCCACTCCCACCCCAACTCCACCGTGGAGGACGCCCTGCAGGTGCCCCAGGCCGTGCGGCTGCCACCGCGTCCACTTCAGCCTTTCTCCGCCCACCCCTGCCTGCTCCATCTCTTCCGCCAGCCCGCCTGGGTGTTGTTTTGCCAGAAGCCTCACAAACATGTTCCAACCTGCTGGCAGGGGCTCTGGGTTCAGGAGACTGCCACCCTCTGCTGTCCTCGGATCCAAGACCCCCTCCCCGTCCCCCAGCCTCCCTAAAGCCCAGCCCTTATAGCATCCTCAGGCCACGCCACGTCTGCCCCAGCAGACTCCCTCCTTCTGTGATTCACTCACCCCAGGGCACGACCACCCCCACAACACACCCAGCCCCCTGTGACCCCCCTACTCCCCCCAGAGCCCACCCGTCCCCATGACACCCCACTGTGCTCTTTGATTTTTTTTCCCTGGACCCTGGGAGAGGGGACCCCAGCACTTTCAATCATCCTGGGAAATGAAGAGGGCCCTTCACTCACAGCCAAGGATAAAGTGGCAGAATGAGCCACTGCTGGGGGAGACCCAGGGCGGAAGCTGACAGGGTCCGTTGGGACCCCTTGCTTTCCGGGGAGATGTCCATTCAGTGGCCTGTGTCCAGATCCTGGTTCTGCCACATGCTTGCTGGTGACCTTGTTCACTTAATATCTCTGAGTGTTTCCTCGTGGTAAGGATGCTCAGGATGTTAGGATGGTATAAAGATTTAAGGAACAGGAAAGCAAGCTGCCCACCTTGCACAGTGGCGGACTCGTGGTAGGTGAGCAGTCCGCTCTGGGTGCCTTTACTGTTCTTACTGGAAGGGATGGTCTGAGGCCTGAAGGCTGTCGCAGGGGCGTTGTGGAGAGAGGAGTTATGCTCCCATCCCCACTGCATTAGGTGCTGGCCTGGCCCAGGGGAGGGGCTCGGTCACATCAACCAGCCCAGATCTGGTCCCCGGACCTCCCACGGGCCTCTCTCGGTGCAGGGCCGATAACCTGGTATAAAGTGATAAGCACATTAAAGGTGTAGTGCAGCGCCGGCCTCTCCCAGAGGAGGCTGCTGATAACCTGCTGGGGTGGGGGGCGCTATCTGGAGAGGAAATGGGCTGGACCTGGGGGGGGGGTGGTAAATGGGACCCAGCCTCAGGAGGTCGCTTAGAGCTCCAGGGCGGGACCCCACCTTGGGGTCACGTCATTCCTTCTCTGCCACCAGGCACAATTGCATCGCACAATCCATCACTGACGATGCCTGGCTTTTTTGTCTTCCAAATGCATTAATGCATTCTCATCCTGAAAGATACAGGCAAGCAGGACAGAGTCAACGGGGGAGCCCCTCCCTTAGCTGCCTGTTCCCTGAACCCCGCCCCCACCCCAGCCCTGCTGGGCTCTCATCTGTGAGGGTCATTCTGGTCCCTTTGCTGCACATTTACAAACACATAAGGGGGTGTGTGATAAATACAAACTTGTGTGTGTAAAATCACACCGTGTGTGTGTTTCTGCACATTCCCCATCCCAGTCGATTTGATGTGTCTTGGCCATGTTTGCCTATCGCATTCATTTTAATGACTAGGCTGGTCCACAGAATACACGTGCTTGCATCTCCTCACATCCTCCCATCTTCTCCTTCTTGTCCCTACAAGCTATTTTCAGCGTTTGCTTTACCTATGACAGCATGTGGCCATGAAGGGTGTCGTTCACAGATACCCTTTGAGAACAAGGGCACATCTTAGTGTGGAATGGTTTTCTAGAAATGCAGTTGCTGTAGCACTGCATATGTGCATCCCTAACTTTGAGGGGTGCTGCCAAAAATGCTCCCCCAAAGGCTTCATGAAATTACACTCCTGTCAACACTAGATGAGGGTAATCATTTTCCCACATCGTCTAATATTGTTGGCTGTTGGTGGTATTGCCATGTTGCCATGGGGCACTGTATTGCTATTTAATTTGCACTTTTCCACTTACTCCTGTGGCTAAGCACCTTCCCTCTGTTATGAGCTCTTTGCTGCTGTCTTTCTGTGCGGTGCCCATGCCAGTCCTTTGTCCGTTTTTTCTTTGGGTTGTTGAGAATCAGGGAGGACTCCTTAAGTTTGCTTTGCAGTCATCCTTTGTCATACAGGTACTGTGAATATTTTTCCCCCATATGACAGTTTTAACTTGTTCCCATGTCCTTCCTGAGTGCTCATGTCCTCAGCAGGATGAGCAGTGACCCCTTCCTTTGCCTCTAGATGTTTAGCTCACATTTATCCTGCAGAAATCCAGTGCCAATATCAACAGGTACCCTTTTATTGAGTGCCTGTCATGGGCCAGGCTCTCTGCAGAGGACTGGAGAGGCCCCGACCGTCCTGCAGAGCGGGTGCCCTTGACAAGGATGGACTCAGCCTCCAGGGATTGGCTGAAGGCCACTAGGCTAAACAGGACTCCAGCCCGCCCTCAGAGCCACGACCACTGGCTCTTTCCTTCTCAGTCTCAACCCCTTTCTGGAGTGGCTCAAACCATCCTTGCCTAGGCCCCGATTGGCTGTGTTGTTTTGACTTCAATATATTACTATCTACGGCACATGGGCAAAGAGCAAAATAGCGAGTTGTCCCCATTCACTCATGTATTGCACAAATATCCACTGAGCACTGTCTATGTCCCCAACTCTGTGCCAGGGGCTGGGGACATGGTGCAGAAAAGACACGGCCCAGCTGAACAGAAGGGTCAGTCTGGCCAAACCTTTCCTTGTTTTGCTTTATCATTTGCTCCCTCACTCAATAAATATCTGTGGATCACCTGGGATTCAGGAGACCCTGCATATTTTTCTCAGTCTCTGGTGTGGCATGTGGGGGTGCAGTGGGCCTCCTGTCTGATGCTAGGGGCTGGAAACGAGCAAGAAAGAAACAACACAGGGAGTTCCCGTTGTGCCTCAGTAGAAACGAACCTGACTAATATCTATGAGGATGCAGATTTGCTCCCTGGCCTCCATCAGTGGGTTAAGGATCTGGTGTTGCTGTGGCTGTGGTGTAGGCCGGCAGCTGCAGCTCTGATTCGGCTCCTAGCCTGGGAACTTCCATACGCTGCAGGTGCGGCCCTAAAAAGTAAAAAAAGAAAGAAAGAAAGAAAGAAAAAGGAAGAAAAGGAAGGGAGGGAGGAAGGAAAGAAGAAACAACACGAGCAAGAGATGATGCCAATGACAAAAAGCTTGAACAATTCTGTGATTAAACCGCCTCCCCAGGTGCCCTGGTCTGGTTGGTTTCGCGTGCAGGCAGGCCGGCCCGGGCACACACATGTACCCCCACATTCACAGCACCCCCTGCCCTCATTGTCCAGCCTCCAGAATGGAGGACACATATTCTCTTTGCTCTGGGAGGGCATACAGCGCAGCCTGTCCTTGCACGGCCAGGTCCTGCTGGTTCCCGGGAAAGGCCATTCAGTCCAGAGCGATGAGCAGGAGGCTAATTTTAACAGGAGCCGTGGAGTGACCTTGGCACAGAAGGAAAGGCTCCAGCAGAGGTGCCCCCAGATGGTAACCTTGTCCTTGCAGAAGGCATCAGGCCGAGATTAGGGACCCCCGCCCTCCTGCCCTCCCTTCCTCACAAGCCATGCTGTCAGCTCACAGGCACGTCCCCTTCACCTCATCCGTCCTTGGTAATCTGCCTTCAGACCCCTTGGGACTGGCTCCCATCAGCCCTGTCAGTCTCTGCTGCCCACAGGGGCCCGGTGGCCCAGGGCCCGAGCTGATTGGAAACAGGGGCGGATGGGTGGGGGTGGGTAAGCCAGGCGCCCACACTTACTCCCAGGGGACCTCAGGGAGATGCTGTCCGGCCTACACCCCCCACCATGGTGGGGGAGGGAGAGCTCGTGCATGTACTGACCTCCTACTGCATACATGACCCTGTTTCCAAAGTTTTATGCACATCATCCCAGCTCAAACTTGGCTTCCCTTTGAGCCGGTACATTTATATCCTTTCTAAAGATGATGAAACTGAGGCTCAGAGAAGTTAAATAATTTGCCAGGGGTTCCACAGCCAGTAAAAGGGAGGGCCGGGGGAGTGGGGAGTGAACACTGCCTGGTTCTTCCAAAGCCTGTCCTGGCCAGGAGAGAGGCCACAGGGGTCTGGGCCCAGCCGGCCAGGAGGCCTGGGGCAGCTCCTTCCTTGCCCCCAGCAAAGCCTCACCTCTCTTTCGCTCCCAGGGGACTCCCGCTGGAGAAGGCTCTGCCCAGGGGCCTGCCTGGGTTGCATCCCGGATGCCTGAGCTTGGCAAGTGGCCTCGCCTCTCGTCTGCAAAGGGGACTCGTACCAGAATCTACTTCTGCGGGTTGTTGGGCTGGCTAAACACGGTTGTGTACCTGAAGCAAGGCGCCCTGGCATACTGATGCACGTTGCCTCAACGGGTTGTAGTTAAGGCCACACTAGGAATAGGTTCTCGTCTTCCTCGTGGCTGGATCAGGGCAAGCGAGGAGCTGAGATGTCACCAAGACCCTGCAGGTGCTAGTCAGATCTTTCCATGCACCCACCGTTCTGCCCACAGACTTTAGCTCCCCCTATACCTTCTAGACACTCCCCAAGGGCTATTTTTAGGGAGTTGGTTGCTGTCAGGCTGAGTTGTTACCCATGAGTCATCAACAGAGTTCTGACCTCCCTCTCGGGGGCTCTGGCCAGCCCCCCTCTCCGGGGACCACAGTTACTGTCTCAAGGATGAGACTCCGTCCAGCCCGGCGGCCGCATCAGCACCAGATGTTTCTCTTCCTTGCTTCTCCCCCAGCAGGGGCTCCGAAGCCTCCTGTCATTCTCTCTGAGCAGTTTGCTTAACCTTATTAAGAGGGTGGCCCCGCGCGGCCAGTCGGCAGCCTCGAGGGGGTGGTATCGGCCCTGCTCCCCACTTTAATCTCAGTGCCGCTCGCTGGGCCCCTCAAGTGCTGGGCGTGGAGCCAGCAGCCCAGGTCCAGTGATGCCATGGCAGGTGTCAAGCTCGGCCCTGCTGTCGCCTCCCCTCGCCCAGGAGGAGGAGGAAGGAAGGTGGCCCTTCACTTGAGAGGCTGCTGTGAGGGGCACCCGAGGCCACGCAGAGCGAGGGAAACTCCTTTGTAAACTGTCGAGTGCTGTGCCCTTGGGAGCCCCATTCGCATGAGTAACTGTTTCAAAGGCACTAGACTCTGTTCCATGAAATGAAAGCCGTTCTGGTTCAGAAACGCGGCTTCCCAGGGAACCAACTCATCTGATTGGGAGAGTTCACAAATAGAAGATTTCTGTTTTCAGAAAAACCTGGAGTAAACTAATAACAACCCACCAGGAAAGCCAGTGAGTTGGGGTGGGCAGAGGAAGCGCCAGGCCCGGAGGGCGGGGCCCGGATGTGTGGCTCTGAGTCCTTATCTAGGGCCCGCTTCCATTTGTGAGAAGGCGAGGGTGGAGGGAGCGCTGGATTGGATGACTGCTTTCCAAAACAATTTTAAAGCCTCTCTCTCTGTTCAAATAATGCCTGAAAGGCAGCTGAACACGTGAACTGGAGGCAAGGGGGCTGCTGTGCTTCAAGCGGGTGGGTGGGCCTTCCCCCCTCGCGCCCTCCCACAGTGAGCCCCCTGCTCCTGACAGCCCAGCATAGATGCCAGGACTCTGAAAAGCACGGTTTGAAACATCTAGAGCAGATTCTTTCTGGAAGCACGGTTGAGATTCCTCACTCCACCATTTACAGCTGTGTGGCCCTGGACCAGTTACTTACCCTCTCTGTGTCCCAGTTTCTCCATCTGTAAAATGGATCATAGAATCAACCTCTTTCTCTGCCCCCAGTACGTGCTGACGGATCACGAAGGGTCTCTTCAGCTAAGATGCTACACATGGTGCCAAGATTGGTTCTTTCCTTCTTTCCTTTTTTTTCTTTTTATGGCCACACCTACGGCATATGGAAGTTCCTGGGCTAGGGGTGGAATCGGAGCTGCAGATGAAGGCCTTCGCCACAGCCACAGTAACAGGATCTGAGCTGCATCTGTGACCTACACCACAGCTCAGGGCCACGCCAGATACTTAACCCATTGAGCGAAGCCAGGGATGGAAGCTGCGTCCTCACAGAGACAACGTAGGGTCCTTAACCCGCTGAGCCACAACAGGAAGGCCAAGGTCGGCTTTTCCTCTAATCCAGAAGACTCTACAAGCTCAGCGTGGCCGTGGGATGTGCTGACAAGCCGATGTCAGAGACCCAGTTGTCTCTTTTCCCCACTCTGCCGGTGGGTCACAGTGGCCACTGCACTCAGTTCGCTCCCCCTGCTGCTGGGTGCTCAGAACTGGACGTGCTTTATCAGACCGGGGCAGAGGTCTGAGCGTGTGCCCACCAGACGCAGACTCACCTGGGAGGTCTGGTGGGCGCCTTGGGGGAATTAACCCTGAGGCAGCCCCGGGCAGTCTCATGGTGCGGGGGTTGGGGGCTGGGAGAGCAAAAGGGCTCTTCCCCCAGAATAGAGTCCCCCCCCCACCGCCCAGCTGGGACCCTGCAGCCAGGCCCATGAAGCCCCCACCCCCAGGCCCAGTGGGAAGCATCAGGACTTCAGAGGCATTGGCTTGAAGAAGATTCTCCTGAGCACATATGGGGACAAACTCAGAAAACTCAGAAATGAAAGAGGACCCAGATCCTGAGGGGCCCGGAGCCAAAGCAACTTGGGCTATTACTATTTAAATGACACCACAGAATGGCTATTATCAAAAAGCAGAAGAGATGGAGGGCTGGTGAGGCTGTGGAGAAACTGGAACCTTTGAATGCTGCTGGTGAGAATGGAAAATAGTGCAGCTGCCACAGAAAACAGTCAGGTGGCTCCTTAAAACATTAAAAATAGAACTACTAGGTGATCCAGCAACAGGTCTCAAAGAGATATTTGTACACCAGTGTTCGCTGTAGCATTACTCACGGTACTCAAAAGGTTAGAAACAACCTTCGTCAAACCACACAATTGGATAAATACAATGCAGTGTATACAATATACAAGGGAATAGTGTTCTGTGTTAAAAAGGAAGGGAATTCGAATACACGCTGCACATGGATGAAGCTGGAAGACATTATGCTAAATGAAAGGAGCCCGTTGCAAAAGAATAAAGACTGTATGATTCCACTTACATGAGGTTCCTAAAGTGGTCACGTCCAGTGAGGCAGAAAGCAGAAAGGGGCTGGCAGGGGCTGGAGTGGGGGAGGGGAGAACGGGGAGTTCATGTTTAATGGGAGCAGACTTTCAGTTTGGGAAGATGAAAAAGTCCGAAGATGGATAGTGGTGATGCTTGTACGACAATGTAAATATACTTGACACTACTCGACAGCACACTGAAGGGCCCGAGATGGCCAATCTTATGCTGTGTGTATTTTACCACAATTTAAAAAACCCCAGACAACATAAAGCCTGGGGAAACTTGAGTATTACTTTTAAAGTACCCAAAGGAAGACGTGGTGGACCCTTTTATAAAATTAATCATCGAAGACAGTTTTATCCTTTGTGTAAATCTGGATTTTCCAGAGTGGCTTTGCTAAGAGCTGGTCCACTGTTTTTTCCAGCTTTGCTTTGGAGCTTCCTTATTCGTAGATGGGAAGTTTATTCCAAATAGTCTTGGTCTTGAAACTAGTCAGTTACAGGAATATACCGACACCTACAGTGTGTCCAGCTCCAGGCAGGTGCAGTGAGAGATACAAAAAGAAGACACAGTTAATACGTCTGTGTGTTACTATTTGCTACGGGCTGAATTTCCTTCCCTCCCAAATTCCTTTGTTGAAGTCCTACTCCCAGAGCCTCAGGATGTGACTATATTTAGAGATGGGCCTTTTATAGAGGCAATTCAATTAAATGAGGTTATTGGGCTGGACCCTAACCCAATGTGACTGCTGTCCTTGTAAGAAGAGGAGATTAGGACACACACACACAGAGGGAAGGCCACTAGAGGACAAGAACGCAGGGAGAAGACAGCTGTCTGTAGGCCAAGGAGAGAAGCCTCATAAGAAACAACTCTGCTGACACCTTGATCTTGGACTTCCAGCCTCCAGAACTGTGAGAAAATAAGTTTCTGTTGTTGAAGTCCCCCGGACTGTGGTGTTTGTTATTGCAGCTCAATGTACTAAAAGTCTCTTTATTTATTTCATTTTTTTATTTTTATTTTTGCTTCTTAGGGCCGCACCTATGGCATATGGAGGTTCCCAGTCTAGGGGTCAAATGGGAGCTAAAGCTGCTGGCCTACGCCATGGCCATGACTACAACCTACACCACAGCTCGCGGCAACGCAGGATCCTTATCCCGCTGAGTGAGGCCAGGGATTGAAGCCACATCCTCGTGGATCCTAGTCGGGTTCGTTAACCACTGAGCCACAATGGGAACTCCTAAAAGTCTCTTTAAATCCAAACAGTCCTGCAAGGGAGTCATTGTTCTCCCCTGTTGGTAGATGAGGAAATGGAGGCTCAGAGGACTTGAGTTACTAACCCGAGGTCACACAGCTGGAAAGTGCTGTGCAAACCCAGGGCTTGTCTTCAAACTTGGGTGCTCTTTTCGCAGATCTGCCCGGAGGGTGGAAGCAGGATGAAAGCGGACAAAGAAAAATCCTAGCAACCAATAGAGATAAAACACTGATGGGCACAATTGGAAGCCTACACCCCCAGCCCCCGGAGCCAAGACAGAGAGGACAGGGGAAGCCCAGTTAAGGGTGATGGAGGTTGTGGATCAGGATCTTTGAAGACTTTCTTTGGAGGCTATTGTAACCATAATGTTTCATAAGCTAACATTTCTGAGCGTTTTCCATAAGACTGGAACTGGGATGAATGCCACACTTGTACTGTTTCTCCTGAGCCTTGAAACAAGCCTATAACCTAGGAGTTGTAAGTGTGCCCATTTTCCAGATGAAAAAATGAAGAAACTGAGGCACAGAGAAGTCAAGCAAAGTGTCCGAGGTCACACACCCAGGAGAGGAAGTGCTTACATCTGAGCCAGGTCTATCTGACTCCAAAGGTCTTGCTATTAGTCATTTTACAGTAAACCCAGCAAGTGCGCCCTGGCTCTGGGGAGAAAGGGTGATCGGGAAACAAAATCCACAAGGGGTGTGAGGCTGGGACGCATTCCTCACCAGGGCTCCGGGTGGTGGCAGCGGTCACAGGCTCCAGCGTCTGAGGCCAGGGCCCCTTTGCAACACCGTCACCTGGGCAGGTGGTTGGGAGAAAACCCCACCACTGTCATGAATAAGGAGCTGGGGGCAAAGAGGGGGCTCAGATCCAGGGTCTGGCGGTGGCCTCTGGACAGGCCTGGGTGTGGAAGTCCCTGCCCGTTTCCTCATTTGGGAAAAGAGCGGAGATGCAATAATGATGACCCCTCCCCCCTTCCTTCCCTCCCCCCTCCCCCCTTCCCAGGGCTGGGCGGATGCTCAGCAGCCGGCACAGGGACACGCCCTGGAAACAGCAATACCATGCACACCTGTGTCCTTCTCTGCTGGGTCACCTCTGTGCCCTGCGGAGGCAGCCCCTCCCAGCCCAGCACCTCCACACACACTCTGCTGCCACAGTCCCACAGCTCTGCTTGGGGCCATATCCCCTTCCTGCTACTGATGCGCCCTGTGACCTGGGGGCCACGCAAGCTCTCTATGAAGCGGTTTCTTTCTCTGTGCTTTGGCAGCAGTATTCCCACCTCTTTGCTTGTCACAGGATGAGAGGCAAGTTGTGGCCAGAGTTTTGGGGGAAGGAAGAGAGGGATGATGAGGTGGAACACAGGGGATGGCACCTAAACTATTCCGTATGCTGGTGTTAGAGGGAAACCTGTCATTACGCATGTGGCCAAACCCACAGAACACAACGCAGAGGGGCTCCTAATGTAAACTGTGACTTCAGGGAGTTCCCATCGTGGCTCGGTGGTTAACGAATCCAACTAGGAACCACGAGGTTGTGGGTTTGATCCTTGGCCTCGCTCAGTGGATTAAGGATCCGGTATTGCCCTGAGCTGTGGTGTAGGTTGCAGACGCGGCTCAGATCCCGCGTTGCTGTGGCTGTGGCGAAGGCCGGCGGCTACAGCTCCTGTTAGACCCCTAGCCTGGGAACCTCCACGTGCGGTCCTAAAATGACAAAAAAAAAAAAAAAAAGCTATGACTTCAGTTAATAATAATATGTCAGTGTTGGCTCCTCAGC
Organism: Catagonus wagneri; assembly: GCA_004024745.2. Lineage (NCBI taxonomy): Eukaryota > Metazoa > Chordata > Mammalia > Artiodactyla > Tayassuidae > Catagonus > Catagonus wagneri. The sequence goes on from PVHT021183556.1 coordinate 7,409,073, forward strand.
TGTAATGTCTCCCATTGTCCCAACAGCTTATTAACATTATCGTTTGTAGTGGGGGAAATGGGGGCAGTGAGGGGTAAATGGGGACTCTCTATACTTTCCACTTATTTTCCTGTAAACCTAAGAGCTCAAGACGGTAAAATCTATTAAAAACATGACAAATGGGGAGCTTCCGTGAACAGCTCGGACCCTGGAACCTTCCCTTGTATTGCCATTCCCTTGTCATCTGTTTCTGTGCCTGGTCTCTGGACCCGGAGCCCACGGTTTGGCCCTGTCACTTGAGCACGCTCCCAAAAAGCTGTAGCACCACCGCCGGTTCTGGCGCTTTGTTAAGTGACCCACCCCGGCTCCCCGCGCTGCACTGCGCCCCCCAAAACCCGGATGTCCAGGATTTGTGAGGTGAGGGCGCCACCTGCTGGCCTTACCCAGCTCCCCCAAATGGCAGCGACAGTTAGGTCTGCGCAGATGTCCGGAGGGCCTGGGGGCTTGATTTCCATCCACCCAGTGTCATCCGCGAGCCCCTAGAGGTACCACACATACAGCCACGAGCGATGTCCAGGCTTGTCACCAGGCACGACATGGAAAATGTCAGATCTCCTGACTTTATTAAAGAAAAGTCCCAAAGTGCTGGAGCACAGTCTGGGTCAAGTGGGAACCTGGGAACTCAGGTCACCTGAGGCCGACTCTGCTTTTGATGCCAGCACAGGGAGCCTTATAGGACAGGTGACAAACACTTAAGAGTTGTGCCGGGCACTATTCTTAACACCTTACCAGGTCATCGTCATGAGGAACTTAAGAGGTAGGTACTATTGTGGTTCTTCCCGCTGAACCAATGAAGAAGCGGACGCACAGAGAGGCTGAGTAACTCTCCCAGGGGCACACAGCCAGAGAAGGGTGGGGCTGCGATGGGATCCGCTCCGGACTCCAAGCCCTGCCGGCGCCCCCGCCAGGCCGCTCTACTTCTGGTTTCCCCGTCTGAGAAAAGGGCCTGTAAACCCCTCCCCGTTTTTCCCACCGGTCTGGGGCTGAAGAAGCACGGGGCTGGACGAGCCTCCTGGGTTGCGCGGGCGCGGGCAGGCGGGCCTAGGGCTGCAGCTCGTACTGAGCCTCGGTGGCCGTGTGGAAGTCCTCGAGCACAGACTGCAGGAACTCGAAGGTGGGCCGCTCCTCCGGCCGGCTCCGCCAACACTCTGCGATGACTCCGTTGTACAGCTCGGGCGGGCACGAGTCCGGGCGTGGCATGCGGTAGCCACGCTCCAGGTTGCGGATGACCTCGGGGTTGCTCATTCCTGGAGGTGGAGGGGACGCAGGGCGCAGCTGAGGGCCGGCGCAGACCCGCCAGGCACCGGACGCCGTCTCCTCCCCTTCAGGCCCCCCCCCCCCCGGTGCCACCTCGCTGCCTCCCTCTGTTGACTTTTCATGCCTTGGAGAATAGGTGGAACCCAGGCTGTAGATTATCTGTGTGCGGGGCGGTTCCTCCTGGGTGGAACTTACCTCACTTACTTGTGATTGCCCAGGCACACAGCCAGAGCACACCCCTCACGCAGGTGACCTGGGGAAGGGCCCCAGTGGCTGAGGGGAACAGCTCTCTGCTTTCCGACCAGGGGCTCGGCGGCTGATGAGGTTTCCAGGAAGGCACCCAGTGAAGGCAAGAGAGGGCCCGCCTGTCCTCAGCTGGAGGAAACCTGAGTTCAGACCCTGGTTTTTACTTAGTTGCAGGTTTGGGGGCTCACTGACTTCTGTTGCATGAAGGGGACACAGCCCTGTTGCCAAGAGCAACTGTTGAGGCAGGGGCAGAACCCCCCACCGAGAACAGCGCACCTGACTTTCTGTCTCTGCCATGGGGCACCCTTGTGACATGCAGCGGGCAACCCCGCGCACTGAAGATAGGACATCTGTCATCACAACCATCTCAGGTCAGTCCCGAGCCAGGAGAGTCACTGCAGGACGCAGTCGCCTACCTGGGTAGGGCACACGCCCGTAAGTGACCATTTCCATCAGGAGGATTCCAAAGGACCACACATCCGCTTTGATGGTGAACACCCCAAAATGGATGGCCTCCGGGGCAGTCCACTTGATGGGGAACTTGGCCCCTGCGAGAAAGCCACCAGCAGCTTTGTGAGGCTGTGACTGACTGGCGCGCCGCACCGCCAGCTCCCTGCTTGTCCTCCCCTCCCCACTCTGCCTGGGGACATATGACCAGGTGTGTGCAGACCCTGGGGCTCCACAGCACGAAATGACAGCGTGGACACCCCCGCCACCGGCTCCGGGTCTTTACCAGGCAGCTGGAGCATGTGTTTCCATCTTTACCACCTCCTACGTGCCTTGGTTACTAAGAGGAGCCCAGCGCTCGGGCAAATCCTTTAACTGGTCCCTTTCCTTCAAAACGGAAAAGGTGACACGAGGCTCATGTACCTCCTAGGGTCACAGTGAGTTAGGACCCCAAATCCTGCTGCCCCGTGAAGCCTGGAGGATGGCTGCAGCCTTGGTGGGCCTGCAGAGCAAACCCCCGGCTCAGCCCTTGGTCACCCCCCGCCTTGCCTAGCTTTTTCGCCTGAAGTTCCCCCGGGGAACCAGCCACAGGGATCCTTCTCTTTTATCAGCCGATTAATCCTCTCAGCTAACATCATTCACTAACTTCCTTGATGAAGTGGATTTGATGGCTTCCAATCCTCTTGAGAAGAGGATTTTGGCCTCAGTTTTATGAACAAAGTAAAACAGAGTGCCTGTGGAGACTCTAATTCAGGTATTAGGTTTTGCCGCTCATACTTTAGAGCTGTGTTTTCCAAAGTGTGTTCTGTGAACCCCCAGCTCTGTGGGAAAAGTATTTGGGGCTCGAATTAGTTTGGGAGACCTGAGGTGAAGCAAATGTACACTATTCCAGCTGCAGGACTTCTCAGTGCCTTTAACATGCTGCTGTGTTCTGAGACTCTCCAAGGTTGAGGGGGCGGTGCTGGTGGACCGTGTGGTTTCTGCAAACCTACTCCATCTCAGAGCCATTCCTTGAGAGGCACCGGGGCTCTGCAGAGCACAGTAGGGACCTGCTGATGTGCTGGGCAAGGCCAGAGCTGCGGAAACCACACTGCCTCGTGAAACCACCTGCTCTGCCATCTCCCACACAGGGCTCTGCTACGTGTGACAAGAGGTCCGAGGGGGCTTGGGGAGTTGGGGGCTCTGCTCACCCTCTTGGGCTGTGTATTCACTGTCGATGATCCGGGCCAAGCCAAAGTCCCCGATTTTGCAGCACAGGGTCTCAGACACCAGGATGTTGGCCGCCCTCAGGTCCCGGTGGATGGAATTCATCTGCTCGATATACGCCATCCCTTCAGCAATCTGAGGGAACAGCCATGCACGGTGAAGGGCAGCCCCGTGGCGGGGTGGGGCGGGGTGGGGGGGACCTTCACCCCTTCCAGCCTGGAAGGGGAAGCAGCACCTGGATGTTTGGTTTGGATTTGGGGGCCGGTGGGGCTGGAGAAGAAGTAGGTGGAGGGGAAAGATGACTTCAGCTGCTTCTCGGATGAACAAGCTGTAGCCCCCGGGCTCTGAAAACCCAGAGAGGCAGAGACACTGCCTCAGAGCCGGGGGCCGCCCCTCGCCCTCCCCCACCTCTCCTTCCCTCCCGGATGTCTGCAGAGGAGGAAGATGCAGAACGAAGGCAAGAAAAAAGGAAGGTCCCTAGAGAGGGAAGGAGAAGCAAAGGAAGGGGCTTGAGGGGAGGGGGGTGTAGGCAGAAGGAGCGGGTTTCATTTGAGATCCCTGGACTGGGGTCATTGCTTGAGCTCCCTGGTCGGGGGGAGGGGACGGAAGGTCACTGTCCTGACCTGGAGCACGAGGGGTCTCCAGGGCCAGGAGCTGGCGTGAGCATTAGGCAGGACCTGGTGGAGGATCTCAGCCTGGCACCACACACGGCAGGCACCCCGGGTGCCCATGGGACAGAGGCAGTGAAAGAAGAGTCTTGTTTCCATCCCAGGTCACCAGCTCTGGGCCAGGAGGAGCTGGCTGTGCCACCCTAGGCCCTTCAGCAGAGGAAACTAGCTCAGGCTTTATTCACTGCGCTCCCAGTAGATGGATGAAGAAACGGAGGCAGAGACTATAAAGCCAATGCACCTCCTCAGAGCCAGCCCTGGACTTAACCCTACTCCTCCTTATGTTCCCGTTGCATTGGTTTATTCACTTATTTGTATATTATATTATATATTATATTACATTACATTATATTCTATTACAATCACACTATATTACATGAAGTCATACTATATATTCATATTTATCCCTTTACTAAATCATTCCATCAATACACATTTGTTGGTATGGTTATTTAGGGACTATAAAACTGAACACCAAATGTCCTTTTGTATCTGGACAGCACTTAGCAGTACTCATCCCATTAACAAATATATACTATTGTACATATCTATCTATGTACTCTATACGCAGTATTAGAAATTTCAAATAAAAAAAAATGGGAGGTGCCATTTGTGGCTCAGTGGTAATGAACCCGACTAGTATCTGTGAGGATGCGGGTTTGATCCCTGGGCCCTGTTCAGTGGCTTAAGGGTCCAGCGAAACCATGAGCTACGGTGTAGGTCGCAGACATGGCTCAGATTTGGTATTGCTGTGGCTGTGTCATAGATCAGCAGCTGTAGTTCCAATTGGACTCCTGGCCTGGGAACTTCCATATGCTGTGGTTGCAGCCCTAAAAAAAAATAATAATAACTAAAAAAAGGTGGAGCAGGACCCAGATCTGCTTTCAAGAAGAATCCACCAGGCACAATGCTAGGAGGACACATAAGCAAGGTGCTCCCCACACTTTCCTGTCCAGGGAAGTTGAATGGAAGAGACCTTGACCCAGGTCGTGAATGTTGATTAGGATTCTGCCAGGTGAGAAGAGTCAAGGGCGTCCTGGGCAGAGGGGACAGCTGGGCAGAGGCTCGCAGGTGTGACAGGACAGGGGAGCTGCCGTGTGGCTGCAGAGTGGGCTACATGGGCTTGTGGTTGGAGGGGAGCTTTGCATTTCATGCCCTAGAGCAGGAAAAGGAGCACCCAGAAGGCGGCGTGTGTGTGTGCACACGCGCGCTCGTGTGCTCGTGCACGCGCATGTGTGCAGTGAAGCACTGATCATCATGTGGCTTAGAAGCCACTCGCCTGGGAGGTTCTGACTTTCTGGTTTCCTAACCTTCAGATTCTTGACCACACCTACTTACAAACTCGGGTTATCTTTCGCATCTTTTGCCTCTGGGTGGCCCAAGATTTCCCCAAGGATTGACAAAGAGACGTGGGAGAGTGAGAGAAGGAAAAGAAAAGGGGAAGAAAAGGAGCAGGCAGGCTTCTCAGTGCACTGTGGTTTGAAACCGGTTACCCGCGTTCAATTTCCGAGACCATCCTGCCAGCCTGTTCAGCCCGGCCTGTGCTCACCTCAGTGGAAAAAAATGCGTGGGGACCTCAGTTCCTGCCCTGACACCAACAGATAACGGACGGGCTGGGGAGGCGGCCGTGTGGGACGGCGGTGGTTCCTGTAGCAGGATGTGTGCCTGAATGTGTCTCACAGGCTGACCACAGACCAGAGCTTTTCTGCTGAGAGCTCCAGTTTTAACAGACACAAGCTCAGGGACAGCAGATATGCTGTGCTTCCAGTTAGAACCCTCGGCTGAAATCCCCAGGGAGGAAAGGTCCCTCCTCTTTGTCTTGCTCTTTGCCTCTGACGTCTGCATCCACACAAGGCATTTGTGGGCAGTATCTGGGGACGGATGAGCTTACTACCGAAGCACTGGCCGGCCATGTGATCTGGAATACCTGGGAACTCTGGGTTTCCCACAACATCCTCTCTCCTTCTCATCCTTGGCAATAGAACCAGCCTCAATCCTTCATGGTTCCCCAGGATAAAGACTACACTTCCCAAGATCCTTTGCAGCCAGGTGTGGGCAGGTACCAGAAGGATGTGAGAGAGCAAGTGTAGTGGGTGACTTGGGGATGTGCCTCTAAAGGGAAGAAGGTGGGCTTTCGTCCCCCAGCTTCTCGCAGGCTAAGGACAAGATAGTAAAGCATGAATAGCCACTCTGGGTGGGAAGATGACCCGTAAGACCCATGGCAGAAACCTGTGTCCCTGTGACTCTGAGGGGCAGCCCCGGACTGCCTACCTCTGCTGTTTACACATTTAAGCCACGATGACTTTGGACTTTCTGTCCTTCACAGCCCAGCCTAAACCTAAAGGACACAACCTCTAAATAGTTGATCTTGCTAAGCCACGGGGATAAGGGAGAGGACCTGCGGCTTGGAGCTTACAAACCTGGGCCGACATATCAATCAGCCTGGGGAGGGACAATCGGCTACCTTCGTCCGTCTTCAAGAAATCCAGCAAGCATCCTAAGGAAAGAGAAGCTGTGACTGCTTCTGGCTGTGCTGGTCCCTCTGGGCGGGGGTGCTCCCCACCTGGATCACCTGCTCATTCCTTGCACAACTTCCCAAAGTGTCTTCTTGCACCCTTCACCCTTGGTCAGCAGAGATTCTGCCTCTGATGACTAAGGGTGAAAGAAAGCACCAGGATGGGAGTTCCTGTTGTGGCTCAGCTGGTTACAAACACAACTAGTAACCACGAAGATGTGGGTTCGATTCCTGGCCTCGCTCAGTGAGTTAAGGGTCCTGTGCTGCCATGAGCTGTGGTGTAGGTTGCAGGTGCAGCTTGTATCTGGCAGCTGTGGCTGTGGCTGTGGCTGTGGCCGGCAGCTACAGCTCTGATTCGACCTCTAGCCTGGAAACTTTCACATGCCACAGGTGTGGCCCTAAAAATCAAAAAAAAAAAAAAAAAAAAAAGAGGGGACACCCCTGAAATGCTGGCTGAGGAACTCCTGCCCTGAAGACATGCTCTGTAAGGACCACTTACCTGTCTTGTTCTCATCATCCTTCCTTTTGCCCCCTATGCACGTGGAAACCCCTAGATCTCCAGGACATTGGCCCATGGATCCAGCCACGGCTGAGTGATTCCCCATGGAGGGCCCCTTGCCAGTCCAACCCACTGCTGCCCGTCAGCCATGGCCTGGCCCCCAAGCCGGGACCCCGCCCTCGAGCCTCCCCCCTCTGTCGGAGGGATGCAGCCCCGGGCAGAGCATCACCTCTGGCCATGTACTCGGTCACGATGTAGATGGGCTCCTTGGTGACCACGGCGTAGAGACGGACCAGCCTCTCGTGCTGGAGAGTTTTCATCAGGTTGGCCTCGCCCAGGAAGGCCTCTGGAGACATGGTTCCCTCCTTCAAGGTCTTGATGGCCACCTTGATGTTGTTTTTGTAATAACCTGAGCCCGGGGGCGGGAGAGAGTGAAGAGGACGTTCGGAAGACCCAGAGGTGGCAGGAGGCGATCCCTTCACCACAGTCTACAGAAGCTTCCGGGAGCCATCGCTGTTCCTAGACGGCGCCCTGAGGCCAGCGCTACCGCGCCCCCAAGTGGTCCGGGGAGGGAATTACAGCCCCTGAGGGTAACGGATGGATGTAGCCTGTCCCAGCCTCCCCCACTAGACAGGAGCCCTAGGCAGCTGAGGAACTTACCTTGCCGTGGGCGGCGGGGGCATTTCACCTCCTTGCTCCCCTCAACCCGTTCTGGGGTGCACCCCATTGTCCTTCATGTAGCCTGCCTCCTATCCCCACAGGAGTCTCTTCTACCACTTGATAGCTTCAGTGCGGACATAAGCGCCACGGCCCAGGGCAGAATGGAGAGCAGGCGGCAGTGCCTGGGGCCCCCTCCCCGCTTTCTAGGCCCCGCGATGTTCCCGTCCTGCTCCTTATGGCACCTGCGCCTGCGCCTCCCCCCTTCCAAGAAGTCCCAATCCATCCTGAACTGTAAAAGTCATAACTCAGATTTGCAGGGACTCGGGGGGGGAGTGGCTGCCCAGAGGTGCCTCAGGCATCAGTCCCAGGAAATCACGCCCCAGAGATGTGGATCTTTCCTTATTTTATATTCTGATGGCGCCCATGGTGAGCAGAGGAGGAGCCAGCAACGTGAGGCAGCAAGGCCCGAAGTTGAGTGGCTGGCCTGTCTCACAGCGGCAAGTGTGACTGTGGTCTGGGCCCCCTGGTTCACCGCTCAGCTCGGTTAACGCACCGTTTCTACCTGATGAGCCAAAGCTCAGAGGAGTTATGGAGGCCTTCCAGGTCAACCAGGGGTCAAGGACAAAGGCAGCTCTGGGCGGCAAAGAAGGAAGGAGGAAGCCGGCTGAGGGGGCGGGAGAGCCGGATTCTCCCCCTGCTCCAGTACCATGTGTTGGAACCACTGAGGGCAGGTCACCTCCGTGTTCTACGCCTCCACTACCTCATCTGTAAAATGGGTATAAGCCCCTGTCCCTTCCCCTTCACAAGCCTTTATGGGGAAGCATGAGGCCCTGTGCAAATCCCAAGCCTTCTGTGCTTCAGGACGCAGGGCAGGGAGAGAGGGGCTCCGGGCATGGAGCCACATACTCACCCATCCAGACTTCACCAAACTGCCCGGACCCGAGTTTCCTGACCAGCTTGAGAGACTGCCGGGGGATTTCCCATTCGTCCTGGGCCCAGGGGTTCTGGGGAGCCAGGCTCACACAGGGTTGGGTCAGCCTCTGGCATAAACCATCCCCTTTCTCTGCATTTGGGAAGAAGAGATGGGCTGGAGGTCACCGGCGCAGCCAGACTTGTATCGTTCCCACGGGAGCTGGGAGCCGAAGCATTTCCAGTGGTGTCCCCACCCCTTCCTGCTAGCCCCACTCCCACCCCAAGTTCACACACGCGCGCACACACACACTCACACACACACACACACACACACACACACTTAACTCTGCATTTGTTTTGCATCAAGCAGGGCATGCTATCACTGCCCTGCTGTCTTTAAAACCGAAAATGCTTGTTTTTCTCCACGTGGTCACATGTGGAGCCAGTAGAGGGGATTAGGGATAGACTTTGAATCATTACGTTGACCGTGGTCAACACCTTAGGTCCAGCCTCGGGGTAATCGCCCACCACCAAGATGGCACAAATGATTCATGCAGCCTTGAGGTCTTAGTGGTAGAGAAATACAAGGGCTCCCCACACCCCCATCAGATGCCCTCTTACTAGAATAGTGCTGCACCAAAGCCTGCAGAGTCGGGAAGGTGTTTCGGGGGGAGATGTAATAGCCGCCTTCATCCAGGGAGCGGATCTTATAGTGTTTGATCACTTCCCCCTGGCTGGTCACATCCTTCACAGACAGAGAAAAGGCACCTAGAGGGTTAATAAAGACACGTTCATGAGAGGTAAAACAAAGAGAAGGAAAACCAGGACTGGGATTCGGGCTTCTTTTCAATGCCTTTGGGAAAAGGTCCTCCAATTCTGCTCTCCATTTTGACCGTTTCCGTCCTTCCTTCTTTCCTTCCATCTATCCATCCATCTTTCCTTTCTCTTCTTCTTATGGCCATACCGGAGGCATATTGAAGTTCTCAGGCTCAGGATCGAACCCAAGCTACCACTGCTGGCCTATACCACAGCCATAGCGACGCCAGATCTGAACTGCATCTGCAACCCGTGCCGGCCTACACCACAGCTCATGGCAATGCCAGATCTCTGACTCACTGAGTGAGACCAGGGATTGAACCCGCACCCTCATGGAAACTAGTCAGGATCGTTACCGCTGAGCCAAAACAGGGACTCACTCTCTTGACCACTTCTGTCATAAGTTACTTTTTCCTTCATCTCCACCCTCCTGGAAGCCCTTCCTATCAGCTCCCTCTGACTCTGTTCTTGCGGTTCCTCCCAGGTCTCCCACCGCTCAGCCAGGGAATCCAGGACTCTGGAGTGGGCCGGATGTTCTCTTAGCAACCGTGCTGTCCCCCACCTGGGTACCTGCGGCTCGAGGACCTTGTGCTCCAAACACTGAGAAAAGGAGAGTTGTTGGAGGGACTGGGAGATTGACTGGCTGACTGATTCATTCATCCAGCCTGAAACGCTGACCCTACCACCCCCGCCCCCCACGCAATAGAAAATTGCAATGCCAAGCACGCGTGTCCGTGGAGAACATCATAAGCCACTTCCCAGGGGTTCTGTTCAAAGCCCTAAACGTATCTCTGTATTCCATCATCTAGGTAATGTTTGCCTGTAGGCAGGGGTAGCAGATGCCAAGGGTTAAGAGCAGTTTAAGAGGCAAGTGTTTTCAGTTGAGAAACTTCCCATGAACTTGATGTGTTTATAAAAAGCCTCTGTCCAGCTCTCAAACTACCACACCCGTTCACTCTTATTTGTAAGGTGAGGAAGCTGAAGCCCAGAAGGGGGGTGTCACTTGCCCCAGGTCCCTCCACTGGTCAGCGGCAGGTTTGGGGGCTCCAGGGTCCTCCGTAAGAGGGCACCTACAGCCTGCAGTACCACCCTCCCCCGCCAGGTGTCAGGCGCGGACACCTCTTGTCCTGGGTGTGGACGCGGGAGTTTGTTCTAAGCTGTTTGTCTTCAAGCATCTTTCCTCCCCCGACAGACCATATTCCATCTTAAACCCTTTCTCCCTTCTCTTGGCCACTGTGTCTCTCTCATTGCCCACCTGCAAAAGGATGTGGAGAGGCCAAGTGCCCTGCGGAGCGCCTTGCTGCTGCCACAGGCCGCCCCACGCCTGCGACCCCAGCCCAGCACACTTGCGGCCAACTGTCTCCCTGACTTCGCCTGGGTGGGTGACACGTGGCCACGAATCTCAGGAACCAGACAGTAGCGCCCTGATCCAGTATGACTGGTGTCCTTATAAGAAGAAGGGATTAGGGCACAGGCACACAGAGGGAAGATCGTGAGGACCCAGCGAGAAGGCGGCCGTCTGCAAGCCAAGGAGAGAGGCCTCAGAAAACCCCAATTCTGCCGGCAACTTCATCTCAGCCTTCCATTTAAACACATTTCCGTTGTTTAAACCTCCCAGTTCCTGGTACTTTGTTACAGAAGGCCTAGCAAACTAATATGGAATCTCGCAATGCCGAATGAAGGTAGCCAGACCCACAAACGTTAAAATAGAATGATTCCACTTGTATAAAGATGAAAAACAGACAAAACACGGGTGGTAAAACTGTAAAGAAAGGCAAGGAATGGAGTTCCTGTCATGGTGCAGCAGTTAATGAATCCGACTAGGAACCGTGAGGTTGTGGGTTCGATCCCTGGCCTTGCTCAGTGGGTTAATGATCTGGCGTTGCCGTGAGCTATGGTGTAGGTAGCAGATGCGACTGGGATCTAGTGTTGCTGTGGCTGTGGCGTAGGTCGGCAGCTGTAGCTCTGATTCGACCCCTAGCCTGGGAACCTCCATATGCTGTGGGTGCGACCATAAAAAGAAAAAAAAAAAAAGGGGGGGGGGACAAAGGAAGGATTTCCATAAAATTTAGGATAGTGGTGGTTTCTCTTGGGGTGGGGAGGTACATCAGAAAAGGGGTACAAGTGGGGCTGTGAGAGGGGCTCTGGGTGTCTGGAACGTTCTTGTTCTCGTGGTTACATAGGTGTTCACTTATTATGACTCTATAGTTATGCACTCCATGCAATTTTTAGATGTGTTTTGTATTTTCTAGCAAAAGGAACTTTAAGAAGGTAAGACAGATAACTAATGACAGAGAAAGGGAAAACCCAGTGGCCTGAGGGTGGTGGCAGAAACGTTCTGCTTGGCAGCGGAATTGAATCCATGAGTCCCCCCAGTTTTCATAACCACAGCCCCCCCCCTTCTTTCCTATCACAGGCTGTGCGCCTAAACTACATTACTTCCCAGGTTCCTGGGAGTGTCTGAGTCACAGCCTTTGGTGACCTCTAAATATTTGGCTCCCAAGTCCTTTGACCCCAGGGTGTGGCTCTGGGTCATGCCACCTCCTCTACCCCCTCTGACTGCCCACGCGGGATCATTTCCAGCCGGGCCCTGGGAGAACTGTCCCTGTGCACAGCCTGGAGCTCAACTACACGGCCTCTGGGGGCGGCAGGGAGCCGGGGCGGAAGCTGCCAGGTTCTCCTGGATGGCACCCTCCCCGCCCTGCTCCCCCCACTCTGACTCCAGCAGCGAGGCGGCAGGTGCCCCGGCTGCTCAGGGAGAACAGCGGGGCCCAGGCTTACCTTTGCTGGTTTCACTCTCTCTAATAAGAAAGGAGCCGACCTTATTGACTGGAGCCAGAAGCTGCCTCTCGGCATCTCTCCGGCAAATTGATCTAAAGAACCATCTGGGGGAGAAAAAAAGCAAAGGGAGGCAGACCTCAGAGAGCGGTCCAGCCCCATTCCACCCCCGGCGGGGATAGAATGTGTTCCTGCTGCCGCCTTAACCCTGAGCTGAGCCCCTCTCCTCTCGCTACGTGAAATGCCCCTCTCTCCCTTTCCCTCCCATCCGTGATGAGATGAAATGAGGATGCGACTCCGCGCGCCTTGTTCATTTCGTTCTGGGAGGATGACACCTTCCCTCGCAGCCCACCCTCCTGGGGGCCAGGCCTCCGTGTGCCCCCTGAGCACGGGCTGGTCAGGGTGGACGTGCCCTGGGTCCTCACGCTGGTCCAGGGAAAGGCACAGGGCCAAGAGAGCCGGGCTGCCGGGTGGGAGACCGGGAGAGGCCACGAACTGGTTCCAGCTCGTGACTTTGCCAGACTTTGAGCTCTGTCAGTTTTACCTCCTCCCGGGTTGTGGGGCAGAGTCAGAGCCCGAGGGTACGGGTGGGTTTCAAAGATGTCGGGGCGGGGGCTTTCAGGAAAGGCCCCCATCCTGCGAGCCCCGGAGTCCTGGCTCTAGAGGCAGGGGAGGAGGGTGGCTGGTCCAGGCCCCGGACCTGGTGCACCCTCAGTCAGGTTAGCGGGGAAGCGGGCAGCTCTCGTCTTACAGATGGGAAGTGTGAGGGGGGCTCAGAGGAGCGACGCCCTCAGTGTCATACAGAGACTTAAACGTTGTCATCTGGGACGTTAGCCAAGCCTTCCCCAGCGGTTCCAAGTCCCTGCCCCTCTCCTGCACCCTCCGTGCCGGGGACTCACACCCTGCTCTGCTTTTCAGCCCCTTCCCGGCTCAGCCCTGCACAGCGCAGAAGCGGCGCTCAGGCCTCCGCTTGGAGCAGCCATCTGTCTACCTACTTTTCCACTTCCAGGGTCTCCACTCGGGCCACAAAGTTGCTGGGCACGTAGCCTTCTCTTCCCGTGGTGAGAGACTTGGCCAGCCACCAGTCTCCAGCTCTGCGCGGAGAGGAAACACAGAATGAGCAGTGGCTCCCAGGGGCCTCTCCGGGCAGCTCACAGCCCGCAGCTGCACCTCACCTGCCAGAGGCAGACGATTAGAGAGGCAGACAGTGGGCACGGCGGGGGGTGGGCAGTGGTTCAGTGAAGGGGCTGCCTGGATCATTCCAACTCGCAAGCATGCAGTGGGCCCAGGGTGCCCCTGGTCCTGAAAGGAAGGGGACACCGCAGCCTGCATGGGAGGCTGGTCCACACCGCCTGACCCACCTAAGAGGGTTCTCGTGAGCAGCCTTCCTCTCGATTAATGGGGTGCGTTTAGAGTTCAGTGAGTGCGCTGGGACAGGAAGGGAAAGGCAGAAACAAGGCGGGCTGAGGACAAAAGGCTGAACCGGGCAGCTCACCTGAGGTCAAAAGCTAAGTTGACATTTGAGGGGGAGTAGGTCTAGAGAAGTTTCTGAGAAGAAGCATATAAAGCTGAGTTCATGTGTGGGATCTCACGTGAGATCTTGTCTGGCAAGGGAGACAAATCCGGACACAACTGGCTCTAACCCAGAGCTGTGATGAGCGGCCAGGCAGGCACAGTGGGTGTCCCGAGGGCTGCACGGAGGAGGTGACATTAGAGGGGCTTTGAAGGAAGAGTGGGATGCTGACAGCAGAGCAGGAGGTAGTGAATAGGAACCATCTCACCAGAAAAACTGGAAAAATAGGTGGAAGGAAGGCACCTGGGTCAAGTTTAAGGACATGCTAGGTGACTGGGCTGGGGAAGATATTCTGGAGGTAACTGTGGGGGGTGTGGCGGTGGGGTCCTGCTGGGACACTTACTCCTTCAGGATCTGCAGCTTCTCCCCCTTCAGCATCTGCAGGTCCCGGTCGTTGATGGCATTGTAGTTATACAGGGCTACCACGAAGTGCTCCTCTAGAGTGAACAGGGAAGAGATGGCCATGCTTGGGCCGCTAGGGCCATGGAGGGGACTGGAAAAGTCCCAAGGAGGGGGGGCCCCACTGTAGCTCAGTTGTAACCAACCCGACTAGTGTCTAGGAGAATGTGGGTTCGATCCCTGGCCTTGCTCAGTGGGCTAAGGATCCGGCATTGCCGTGAGCTGTGGTGTAGGTCTCAGATGCGGCTCAGATCTAGCATTGCTGTGGCTGTGGTGTAGGCCTGCAGCTGTAGCTCTGATTGGACCCTTAGCCTGGGAACCTCCATATGCTGTGGGTGCAGCCCTAAAAAGGAAAAGAAAAGAAAAGAGAAAAGAAAAAAAAAGAAAAGAAAAGAAAAAAGAAAAGTCAAGTCTTGAGCAACTAGGGAGATCAGCTGGGTGGACCCGAGGGCCGCAGACCCAGGTCTGGGTGCCAGTGTCGGCTGGTCCCGGATCACCACGGAGGCGGTGAGCCTTCCCCACTTCCCCTTCTCCCCCTGCCCTCCCGCCTCTATTCCTAAGGTGGCAGTGGTCTCAGAACACAGCAGCTGTAACCTTGACCCGAAACCGTGCCCAGGGCCCCATCGTGGTGCTCTGGCTGGCAGTACCCAGACATGCTGGTGGTCCCTGCAACGGTGGGGAGGGGGCTCCAGAGCTTGGCTTACGATCTTTCTGATGACCACGGCTTGCGGAACTCTGGGGAGCCAAGACCCCCCCTCCCACCCTGCCTTGGAAAAGGTTACCTGGAAACCCCTTAGCTTCCCCAGGAGTAGGAGTAGCTGACTCAGCTTTATCAGCAAAGCCTGGCTGTGACCCCTCCCCTAGGCAGGAAGTGGGGCTGGAATAGACAGAAGCCCCTCCACTTCTGAGATTCAAGTTCTTATGCCCAAGGTGGTTGGTTTATTTCCTCCGGCAGGAAGTAAAGGATCACCCCTAACGGTAATTAATTGTGATCCTCAGCAGGATAAGAAACACCAGGAGAAGCCACTAACCAGTTCCTGCTTGAGCTGACAGACTCTGAGCTCCTCTGGGGAGGGGCCCCCTCACTGTCAGTTTACCTCCTCCCGGTCCTGGGTCTGGGCTCTTTGTTCAGTGCCAGCCGGGCGAATGCATTCATGCCCCACCTCCTGGCGCTGGGTGCAGGCGGCTTGTGAGGATGCTGGCAGAGCTCCCCTAGAAGCCCCATCCCGTGAGCCTCCGTCCTAGCCCTGAGCCCCTGCCCCAGAAAGGCAAGGTCGCTTGTTATGTCACCTCACAGTCTGGCCCATCAGAATGGAAGTGGGGACTGGGGGTGAGATCGGCAGGGGGCCTTTGACCGTGGGCTGGGAAGAAAGACTGTGCTTCCATCTGAACCAGAGCGAGGGCTGGGACTCAGGGCCACTGGCCTTGGCCCTCGGAGGTGGGGAGCTAGAATCTTTGAAAGTCTGGGTTTGATGATGCTGTCTGTATTTATGGAAACTCACTTTGTGCTCCATTTTTTTTTCTTTTCAGGGCCTCATCTGCTGCGGTATATGGAAATTCCCGGGCTAGGGGTCGAATCAGAGCTGCGGCTGCTGGATTACACCACAGCCACAGCAACATGGGATCCTTAATCCACTCATCGAGTCCAGGGATCAAACCCGCATGCTCATGGACACTAGTCAGGTTCTTAACCTGATGAGCCACAACGGGATCTCCTGTGCTCCTTTATAGTTTGTAAAGTCTTTAAAAAAAAAAAGCAAAAAACAAAACAAACCCACGCAGGCTCAGGTACACTAAAGGAGCTGGTGCTGGACACCTGGAGAGACCCTAAGGGCACGCAAAGCCTGGGGCACCTGCTCGGCCTCCTCCCAGCCTTCTCCTCTCCCACCTTGAGGGCCTGTTCTGTCCAAGCTGCTCCCACCTCAGTCCCAGTTCTCACTGCGCGAGGCCGGGCCTGGAGGCCATGGCCCGTGGGACCTCAGCTGTCAAAGCAGCCCCTTCTTACCTTGGTCCGGCTGCGTGGTGTTGGGAGGTGGGGGAGCCAGGTGATTAAACACGACCTGGAGCGAGATGCACGCATGGTGTTAGTTCACGGCCCTGCCACCTGGGCAGGGCTGGGTGGGGGGAGATGGCTGGGTGCCAGCGGGTGCAGATTCTGCACCTGCTGCCACAACCCCCCAGGTGCCAGCGCCATCTGACACAACCCGGGGACAACCTGCCCGACCACCGGCAGGGTTGGAGAAGGGGTGTGCGATGGGGGAGAGCTGTGGGATAGGGGTGGGGGAACCAGACCAGCCGGGTTAAAATCCTGGCTCTGCTTTAAAAGGTCAGTATTGGAGAACAAAGTTTTCTCAAGGAAAATGATTTAAAAAGCTTATTTCTCTAAAGTGCAACACACGTTTTCCCAGGTATGTGCCCTGCAGAGAAACCTTTGCACGGGGATGCTCCCAGCAAAAAATAACAATAAAAATAAATAAAAACTGGAAATCGTCCTATGGCCAGAGACAGACACTGGACAAACTGAGGCAAATCATGCAACTATGGGAGTTCGTGCTACGGCCCCGGGAACCGATATGGGTAAAACCCACAGACGTCAGGGTGTCTGAAAGCTACGTCTCAGAAAAATGCATCCTGTCAGATTCAAATGACTCAAAGTTCACAACAGACAAAGTTAAACTGAAGAGTGGCGAGAATTACATGTGATCACACCGAGAAAGCAAAGCTAAGGAATGACAAACATACTCAGGAGAATGTGGCCGGCGGTGAGGACAAGGGACCGGGGGCAGCACAGGGTCTCAACAGAACCAGTCACCTGCTACTTCTGCAGCTGGGAGGCTGTGCCGGTGGGATCATTGGACGTATGTGTTGCAAATATTTTTTTATTCCATAGTTATTTAACACAGTTTTGTAGTATTTTGCGAAATGGCATGCATAGTGTGGTTCCAGTGAAAACATAAACATAATATAAATAACCCAGAGAAAAAGCGTCTGGGGGCAGGGGCTCTGAAATGCTAACTCTGGGTGTCACTGGGTATGGAATAATATTTACATTTGTTTGTCATTAATATATACTATGTGACTTTTTTCTTTTCTTTTCTTTTGCCTTTTAGGGCTGCACCTGCAGCATGTGGAAGTTCCCAGGCTAGAGGTAAAATTGCAGCTGCAGCTGCCGGCCACAGCCACAGCCACAGCCACAGAAATGCCAGATCCAAACTGTGTCTGTGACCTACCCCACAGCTCACGGCAATGCCAGATCCTTAACTGAGCAGAGCCAGGGATCGAACCCGCATCCTCATGGATACTAGTTGGGTTTGTTCCTGCTGAGCCACAACAGAAACTCCACATTATGTGACTTAAAAAAAAACCAAAAACTTAAAAACAGACCAGGCTTTACTACTTATTAATATGTACATTTGGGGAAATTACTAAATCTGAGTTTGCCTGATTGATCATTCATTCAACAAATATTTCATTGTTATTTGCCAAGCCTTGCCCTAAATTGAGACATGGATAGATAAGATACCTAAGAAACGGGATTAGCAGTCCCACCACCACCGTGCGCGTACACACACACACACACACACAGACACACACACACCCTGCACCCCGGTCAGGTGACTGTCAGAATGAAGCGCTGGCTGGTTGGATGTGCAGGTGGGGGCAGAGAGAGCAGGAGAGGAGGTCCAGATGAGACTCCCAACCACCCCAAACCAAAAGGGGGGAGGTGATCAGGCAGAGACACGAACCGTCATCTAAAAGTACATCCTTGAAATGCTGCTGCCGAAGGGTGCCAGCTGCTCTGTGAACAAACCAGGACTGCGTGGCAGGCTCCCTGAGAACCTGAGGGCCGGCTGGGGAGCGGAGGATGGCACCTTCCAGTTCTGGGGTGAGACGGCCCAGGAGGGCCAGCAAAGGCACGAGGGGAACAACGATCTCCAGGAACTGCTAAGTGTCCCAGACCCTCCCCCACCACGCTTTTTCCTCCAGGTGACCTCTTAGACTTCCTTTTCTCTTCAAGGCTGCCCTTGCACGATGAAAACTGGCTAAGAATTGCTGGGGGCCTACCAGGCCTGGTCCCGCGCTAAAGACAATACGTCCATTATTGCGTTGCATGACTGTATGCACACTGCATGGGTCACAGCCCTATCAGAAAGGCACTCTGACTATACCCGTTTTACAGATGCAGAAACTGAGGCATTGGGGAGTTAGTGACCTACTCAGAAGCACACAGCTGATAGACTTAAATTCGGCAATCCGGCTGCTGCACACTGTCCTACACTGCCACCATGGCATGAGTTGGGAGGGGGCCTTTTTGTCGGAGCCCTGAGTCGTCTAGACATGGCACTGGCTCCGGGTGGAGGCAAGCGGCAGCCCCGGGAGCCTGGCAGGTGCTCTGTGCCCCCTCCCACTCCTCCCCTCCAGCTGGACGCAGTGGTCACTCACCAGGGGCGGCAGCGGTGGGGGCTCTTTGCTGTAGGCGCTGGCCTTCCCGGGGCTCCAGCTGCCCTTATCCTTCTCCTTGACCTGCCTTTTGCTGCTCACCACGCCCATCCTGTTGGAAAGTCCACAGCAGACGGGCGATGTGAGTCAGTTTTCAGAGGCTCTGCGCGCAAGTGCTCCCTCGAACCCCTTCCGGTGGCCTCTTAGAAAGGCGGGGAGGAAGAGGGGCAGTGAAGGTCAAAGTCAGAACATGGGATCAGAAAGGGGTTGGGTGGGCCAAGTTGCCTCCACCTTTTCTTCCCAGAGCTGGGAGAAGTGCCCCAGAGAGGAAAGACGTCTGGGTTTAGGACCCAGAGAAGGTCTGGCCTGAGGAAACTGCCAGAAACCCCTGGGGTGGATCCCAGGCCAGTGGGGACGGAGTCTGGCCAGCAAGTCTGGTGGGCCCGATTTCTGTCTTCACTTGGGAAGTTCATATTTCCTCTCTTGGTCTACTTTCAAACACTCTGAGGTTCTTTCCAGCTCAGATTTTCAGGTGAGATGCTGTAATTTAGGGCATAATGACAGTAGAGGCATCTAAGACCAATTTCTCAGTAATATCAGGGAATCTTTAGAGGTGAGCGAAATATGATCAAGATTTTTCTTGGGTGGGAATTCCAAGGGAAAATTGTGTTTTCTTACATTTCTGGTACGAAAGTATTTATTATTGTTATTTCATAGGTTCTTTCCCACTCCATTTCTAGGATAAAATCTTGATGAGGCTAGGATCTTCGTTTTATATATTGTTAAACCCAAGTTGCCAAAACAGTGCCTGGTGTGGAGTAAGTACTTAATAAATATTTATTGAACAAACAAAATAGGAAATATTATGAAACTTTTAGGAAGCAATCTTTCAAGTCCTGTTCAAGAGAAAAAATTCACTGATTTACAGTCCCTCTTCTGAGAGTCTCACAGGGTAATAAAACATCATTAAAAAGGAATATATGAGACATAAATTTATTGCAGCAATTGTTTCAGCAGCAACAAAACAAAACAAAACAAACTTTGTAGCAGCTCACCAACTGGGGAACTGCTGAATAAATCTGCAATTTAAAAGTCTCTAACTCATGCAACTATTAAAAAGAATGTGCTAGGTCTTTACCAGTGAGACCAAGAAGAATTTCTACAACATACCATTAAGTGAGAAAAGCAGGATGCTGAAAAGTCTGTGAGGTTGTCCCAAATTCAGAAAAACCAAAGAATAAGAAAAGAAAGCCCCAGACGTGCATGCATTTTTACAGGCAGCCGTTTTATAGGCAAAGAGGTTTGGGAGAATAAACACAGAGATGTTTTCTTTGGTTATTGGTGGGGGTGGGGTGGGGGGGAAGACAGAAAAGCAAGTTAAAAAAAATGTGTGTGGGGGTGTTAGGGGAATGTGCATGCAAAGCAGGGCTCCAAAAAGATATTTCCTGAAGTGTTAATGTTGTTTATCCCAAGCAATAGGACTTCATGTGACTTTTACCTCCTTTCTTACGATTTTATATACTCCTTGAATTCTTTCATAGGAAGCATACATCGTTGGCACAAGCAGAAATCTGAAAAGAGACTTTGAATAACTTGCCCAGTGACAGAGGGGCTGCCTGGGCTCCGGCCCTTCCTGACCCCTCCAGCTTCCTGGCTCAATGAAGGCGCAGCAAGCAGCAGCGTCTAGAATTTTCCTGACTTGGCCGCCTGCTTCTGCGCTCACCCAAATGGCCAACCCTCTCTGGTCAACCAAAATGCCACCGATTCTAAACTTTCTGGGCAAAAGTTTATGTCTCTTTATGAGACTGACGCGCTATCCACTGCGCTAAGAAGGCACTAAGTTTATGTCTCCTTAATCAACAGAATCGGACATTTACACAACTTGACAGGAAGTAACATTCCTGCGATTAAATCGCCAGCTACTTACACTTCCTTGTCCTTCGAGGCCTTAGCCGTGTGTCTACAGATGATTTTCCATGGGTTTTATCGACACCTGGGCTCTCCAAGGTCCCTCCACCCGAGAGGCTCTGACTGGAGCCTGGAGTTACTCAGGGGCATGTGACGAGAAGAGCTGTGTCTGGTGTCCGGGCTGCCACCCACTGTGATATTTTAGCAGTTTCAGGCTGGGTGGAGCCAGGAAACGCAGAGTCCACGCAGAGGCCCAAGGCGACATCATACATGGTCCTGGTGGGTCCGGGGGCTTTGCTGCACTGAGGGGGCGCTGGCCTCCTTCCAGCCATGAAGGATGGGTGGGAGAAGGTGTGAAGGGTGTGTGTGTGTGTGTGTGTGTGTGTGTGTGTGTGTGACAGAGCAAGTATGCGCCCGTGTGTGTGTGTGTGCGTGACAGAGCAAGCATGCACCCGTGTGTGTGTGTGTGTGTGTGTGCATGCACGTGCATGTGCATGGGTGTATGTGTGTGTGTGTGGAGGGGGGCTAGCAAGAGGAGGTGAGGTGGGGGAGGGGACTTCTGCTCGTTCCTGTGGAAAGGATTAGACCCCCTGTTCAGACTTTGACCAGACCAGAGAGATTAGCGTTGGCCCCGGGGGCAAATGCTTCAAGCCTGACACACAGCCTCAGCCTGACAGGGGATGTGGTAGAGGCAGCAGCTAAAAATAGAGAAACTAGAAACCCTTTATTTACCATTGCCAGCATTAAACAGGTTGAAAGCACTTGACATATATGATTTATTGGATATTCACATAGCATCGATAGGGTGGTTATAATTTTCCTCATTTTATGGCTGAGGATGGAGTGGCGAGGTGGCTTGCTGAGATCACACTGAAGGTGGCAGAGCGCGGTGCCAGGGAGGGTTCACGGCCTCAGTGCTGCACCGAGTTTGCTGTCCCAGGTAGGTGCACGGATGCCCTGTCTGGGGCGCCATCCTCTGGGCCCACAGTTCGGGTTCAGATACCCTGTCCTCTCTTCTGTGGGAGCTGTGCCTGCCTCTGAAGCCCCCCCCCACCCCACCACCACCCAGAGGCGAGACCTCCAGGCGCTACTGGAGAGGGGAGGTCTGGAGGTTAGGGCACAGCCTCACACAGCCGTCTCCCTCCTCCCTGGTCCAGGGCCTGTACATGGTCCAAAGCAGCTGGGCTTTTTTATTTTATTTTATTTTATTTTTATCTTTTTTTGTCTTTTTGCCTTTTATCTAGAGCCGCACCCGCAGCATATGGAGGTTCCCAGGCTAGGGGTCTAACAGGAGCTGTAGCCGCAGGCCTTTGCCACAGCCACAGCAACGCAGGATCCGAGCCGCATCTGCAACCTACACCACAGCTCACGGAAACGCCGAATCCTTAACCCACTGAGCAAGGCCAGGGATCGAACCCACAACTTCACGGTTCTTAGTCGGAATTGTTAACCACTGAGCCATGAAGGGAACTCCAGCTGGGCTTTTTTAAAAGAAAGCTGTGCAGTGGCTGTGTGAACTTGGGCACACCACCTAAGCACCTAGTTTGTCTCCTGACCTATAAAATGGGCAAGTATGACACTAATCCTTGTTTTATCCTGAAAAAGCCATCTCAGAAATGAATACCGAAAAAAGCCAAACAATGAACTTGGCCTCTTTGGGGTGAGGGGCCAGTTCTGTGCCTGTGGACTTCAACCATGTTATAAAATTCCCAACTATATCTTGCCTATTTGGCAAAATTTTATCTATTTTTAGCCTTTCATGGGTGTCTCTTAATTATGCACTTACCCCCGATTACAGGCTTAGTTCAATGACGATTTGACCAGTTGTGTAAAATTAGGGGAAAATGTGCCAAAATATCAAAAGAGTTGTGCAAACACTATTACCCAGATGACAATGGTTGTCCTGCCAAGACTGAGTTGTTGGTAGTCAGGGGGCAGTTCATGCACCAGCTGACGTGCTCAAGTCCAAATTCAACATATGGAAGATGTTTGGAGATATTGACACACAATGATCAACGACGTGGGTTCTATGGAGGTCAAGGGCCAGCAGCCTGTATGTAAGTCACATGCTTGTCATGCCAACCAAACAAGACGAGGGTCAGAAAGGAGCAAGAGCAGAGAGGCTGCTAAGTCAGTACTAACTAGGGAACTGGGTGACACCGTCCCCTTCGGAGTTTCCCTGAGCTGGTGCTGGGATCCGCTGGGATTTCCTAATCTTTCCTTTGCGGGTGAGGATCCAGTGGTGGGAGCCAAGGTGCTGGTGGGCGGGGGGGAACCGAGGCCACGTGGACGGTGGATGGTGGATTGCTGTGTGGCCCAGGGAACCTGGATGGTTCTGAATCTCTCCACCTGCACTGGTGGCTCCAGAAACAGGTCATTGGAGAGATGAGAGGATGACTGGGTTTTTTTTCACATCTTTGGCATGAAGTCAACCCTGGGATGCATATGGTTGTGTGACCGAAAAATCAGTTTGACTCTGGTTTACCCTTTTCCATTGCACGTACTGTCATTGAGCGGTCCCCGTGTGCCAGACACAGAGCCAGATGCCCACAAACCCTGTCCTGTTTGAGAGGGACCACAGGGTACCGTGGACAAGAATACTGAGGTCTGAATCCTGGTTTAGCTACTTTTGACCTATGTGTCCTTGGGTAGGCTGCTTAACATTTCTGTCCTTTAGTCTCTGGATAGTAACAGTTTCTACCCCCAGAGTGCTGTAAGGATTAAATCAGCTATTGCATGCTACGGCATATCTTAGAAGAGTGTGTGGCCTGTCGTAAGTGTTTAATAATTATTTTACTATTATTCCACACATGCAAATAATCAATAATTACCATTTCCTTAGTAACTGTGAGAGACAGGCAGTGCTACCTTCTTTCTGTAGATGCAATGAACTTGAGGCTTGAAGTAACTTGCCAAGTTAAGCTAGCGAGCTGTGGGGCCGGCCTTCGGCCCGGCTCTGACGGGCTCCTTAGTCTGGGAACTGGAAACCTCACTATGTTACTAGCTGAAAGCTTTACCTTTCTGACTTGACCAGTCATGGGTGGGCAACTTTGAGGTGGACCAGGTGAAACCATACCCAACGCCAGAGCCCATCCTGGGCATTGGCTGCCAGATGAGATGCCAGCCTCCCATTGCGAGCTCCCTGTGCCCTCAGGGAGTTTGCTCACTTTCAGGCCTTCCAAGTCCTGCCCCACATGAATCTGCTAGTGCTGTGCCTCTCTCCTGGATGAGAAGAATAGAGTGATGGACTCCGAGCAAAAGAAGGGGCCAAAGAACTTGAAACTTAAATTCTTAGTCTCAAGTTGAGGACCACTCAACTTGAACGAGGTTATTTACTTTTGCCCATATTGCCTCCTCTGCACGTGAGCCTGAAACGGCCAGAGTGTTGGCTCTAAGAAACTATATTCCTGCGTTCATACACAATCAGGCGCAGCGAAGACACAGAGAGGAAATGTGGAAGGCATTTGCTCTCATGGAATAAGAAGGGGTGTGGCACACACTTAAGTCCCAGCAATCAAGGTGGGCAGAGTGACATACAGAAGAGAGGTCTCGTGAGCTCAGCAAGAAGAAATGACTTCCACCTGGGAGAGAACATCAACTAATCCTTAAAGGATGTTTCAGGCATATATGTATGTATATATATATATATAGATTGAAACTATTTTTAGTGAATCATTTCAAAATATAAAAAATAAAGAGTATAATGAGCTCCTACATACCCATCCCCCAGATTCAACAGTCATCTCTAGAAATTATTTTCTTGATTGACGTACTTTAATAAGACAAATCATTTTCTAAATAAAAGATTGAAACTTTGAAATGAAATGAATGGCTTGAAACATGCCTTGTCACTCTAATAAAACACGGACCCATTTTCTAACATAACCATAATCATAAAATATCATGATCACACCTGATAAAATGAGCAGTAATTCTATGGTTTTATCTAACATCCAATCCATGATCTTTTTTCCCCAATTGCCTCAAAAACGGCTTCTTGTGTTACTTTGTCCCCTTTGGGATTCAAACAAGCTGCACACATTACATAGGATGGTTGAGTCTCCTTTACTGGTTTAGCCCCCAGGCTCTGCTTAGTTTTCCTTCATCCCATCGATTTGTCAAATCCAGGTAGGTGGTTCTGGGTGATGTGCTGCATTTTGCTTCCTCGCGATGGCTCATAACCTGCTCGCCTCTCTCCCTAGTTCTCAGACATGGAAGTAACTCTGCACGGTCCATGGCATTCAGGTTCATCTTTTCCCAGTAGGGGTGCCTTGTGGGGGCGACATGTGTTCAATATCACCCCCTATCAGGAGGCTTGGCTGTCCAGCTGGACCGCTTCAGTGATGCTAAGACAGATCTAAGTTCAGGTGATGCTGGTCCGATCCTTCCACTGAAAATCTCCTCATCAATATTTCAACTAATGTTTCCGTGAGGGGGTCACTAAATACTGATGTTCTAATTCCAGTATTCCTTCCATATTTGTTAGTAGGGAGTGAAGGGAGAGAAGGGAAAAAAAATGCCATGCATAATTCCACTGCGATAAGGTAGTCCTGGATATAGAGAAATAGTGCTTTCCCAAAGACAAGGAGATGGGAATTTTGTTCAGAAAACATTGGCTGGACTGTGTGATAGAATGAGAAAACGCGTCTACCACAGGGATTTCCTGGTGCAGCGCTTCTCAGTACTAGTAGAAAATTTGCCCAGTGCTTACACAGGACCTGCAACAGAGCTGTGATTTCTGCCTGATGGGTGAGCTAGCAGTGGACCTGGACTCGTGTGTGCCCTTGGTCAGAGTGGCTGTCAGCAAGGCCTAGGGAAGAGGAGACAGAAGTGTGGCTATTTTAGTTTTGTAAAGTAAAAATATTTCCGCTGTGGAAATTCACTCTCCACAATGGTGAAGTTGATAGAAAAGATTTTCAGGTGGTAAAACGTTTGAGGGTGTTGAGCAAAACTTCAGGAAGGAAGCCAGGCTTCTCGTGACGGTAAATTAAATAAAACACAGACACTGTGTCACCTATATTTGATTCTGCTGACATAGCGAAGCTTGAAATTTGTTAGGCAATTATGTGGAAAAAATGGCTGCATGTTGATATTTAAATTCTTGTCATAATCACTAGCCTGGGAACAAAATTCTTTGATTTGGAGACATCATGAAACTTGATATTTTAAAAAAACCGGGAGTTCGCATCATGGCTCAGTGGAAATGAATCCGACTAGTATCCATGAGGATGGCGGTTCGATCCCTGGCCTCACCCGGTGGGTCGGGGATCCGGCGTTGCCATGAGCTGTGGTGTAGACTGGTAGCTGTAGCTCTGATTTGACTCCTAGCCTGAGAGCTTCTATATGCCGAGCCTGCGGCCCTCAAAAGCAAAAATAAAGTAAAAATATAAAATATAAAAACCTGCACTGTAGTGGTAAATAAAACAGCTTACTGACCGGCAGAACTAAATGCGACTACTGCTGTGAACCTGAATCTACTTTTCAGTTTCTAATTTTTTTTTTTGCATTATTTTCATAAAAAAAAATGAAGTCATGAGTTCACTACTTCATACTGGAGTCAGTTATGATTCCTGAGAACAGTAGTTAAACCTTGGCTTGTAGCATCACAGCCCAGAGTTTACAGATTCCTGAGGTCCAGTCCTATAGTTCTGACATGTAGATTCAGTCTGGGGGTCCAGGATCCGATGTTTTTTTAATTTATTTTTTATCAGGGTATCATTGATTTACAGTATTGAGTCAGTGTCTGCCGTACAGCACAGTGACCCAGTCTCTCTCTCTCTCTCTCTTTCACACACTCACACACACACACACACACACACACATTCTTTTTCTCATACTCTCGTCCATTACGGGCTATCCCAAGAGACCGGCCATGGCATTGGATCTGCACTTGTAACTAGCGCCCTGACGGTGCTGATGCAGACAGTTCAATGAAGACCCTGTCTCTCTCTCTCTCTCTCTCTTTTTTTTTTTTGCTTTTGCTTTTTAGGGCCTCACCCACAGCACATAGAGATTCCCAGGCTTGGGGTCAAATCGGAGCTACAACTGCCAGCCTACCCCACAGCCACAGCAACGCCAGATCTGAACTGGATCTGCAACCTACACCACAGCTCAAGACAATGCCGGATCCTTAACCCACTGAGTGAGGCCAGGGATCGAACCCAAAACCTCATGGTTCCTAGTCGGATTCGTTTCCGCTGCACCACAAGGGGAACTGCAAGACCCTGTCTTTGGGCTGTACTCCGCGATTATTACTTGCAAAAAGGATTAAAACATAGTCCTGCCAACCTTGGGTATTTCTTCATATGAGTCCCTCATAAACAGTGTTTGTGGTTTTCCTGCCAGTGGTCCTCTTGTCTTTAAAATGATTTTATTTGTCCTTCACACACATATTCCTTATATGTTAACATCTTTCGGCACAGTTTTTTGACATGAGGGAAACAGGTTCCCTTTCTATGACAACAAGCCTTGCTCTGCCAGGTCACAGAGCCTTTTCACGTGTGTAACTCAGGAACCTGAAAATGACCCTGTGAGCTGAACAGAAGCCTCATCCTCTGGAGGCTGAAGACAGAGGCGAAGAAACAGAAGAAACAGCACAGGGATTTGAGTCCTGTCTCTGGCTTGAAGCCTTGCTCTCTCACATGGAGGAACACACCTTCACAGAGGCACAGCTGTCACAACCTGACTTGCTTTCAAAAGGCACCAGCCAAAAATTCCGTCGTTGCGAGCTGCCTCTCCACTGCTCATTAAGCACAACCCAGGAGGTGGGATTTGCAAACAGAAGGGAGGCATGTGTACAGAAGCCCCTCTACCAGGCCTGGGGCGGTGGATTAAGGATCCGGTGTTACTGTGAGCTGTGGTGTAGATCGCAGACACGGCTCGGATCCCACGTAGCTGTGGCTGTGGTGTAGGCTGACAGCTGTAGCTCCGACTGGACCCCTAGCCTGGGAACCTCCATATGCCGCGGGTGCGGCCCTAGAAAAGGGAAAAAACAAGGTAGATTATGGGATTTTAGACCAGGATGGGGGTCTTGGAGATTTTCAAGTTATCCGTATTTATAATCACTATTGAAATTCCCATTCTGGACCAGCCTTGCCAGCCCAGGGCCAGACAAAGCTGTCTGGGTGAGCCGACTTACTGAGTGGTGCGGAATGAGAGTTTAATCTCACACTGGGGAAATCTGTGGTGGCATGCTTTAGGGTTCTGTTTTCAACCTCTCTCTGTCAAGATTTTATCAGCCATTTGTATGCAGACTTAAAAATCTTGCTCATTAGAATTTCTGAAGATGCAAAAGGAGAGGAAAAACTAATAGAGGCCAGAATTTTTTGAAAGAAACCCCTCAGAAATGATTGCCTGGACCGAACAAGTTGAATTAAAATTAGAGTAGAAAAGCATGCAATTTGGGCTCGTAAAAATCACCTAGTGAGGTGTCATAGCAGAGACTGCTTGGCTCAGTGATGGCATGTGAGGGACAGCACAGCGGGGGTGAGGGCAACGCACTTCTTGCCTTTGGGAACTCCCAGAGAGGTGCTGAATCTTGGCTTTGCCGCTTAATAGCTGTTTGACGAAGACGAGGTGATTTATTCACACTAAGCCATTGTTTCCTCATCTGCAAAATGGAAATAAAATGTTCACCTGCCCAATTGTGATAAAGAATAAAGACAGTGTATATAAGAAGCTGGCATGTAGTGGGTACTTCACCAAAGTAGCTGTTTTTGTCTCAAAAAAGACTTAGAAATGCCATTAGGTAATAGGTTCAAATCTGGGCACAGCCGCCATTATGACTACCTTGGACAATAATAGCAGCTGACATGATTGTTGGTGTCAGACACTGCAGTTAGCATGACATGCTTTGCTTACCTTTTTTTTTTTTTTTAGGGCCGCACCTGCGGCATATGGAGGTTCCCAGGGTAGGGGTCAAATCAGAGCTACAGCTGCTGGGCCTACACCACAGCCACAGCAATGCCAGATCTGAGCCGCATCTGTGATTTATACCACAGCTCACAGCAACGCCGGATCCTTAACCCACTGATGAGACCAGGAATCGTACCTACGTTCTCATGGATGCTAGTCAGATTCATTTCCGTTGAGCCACGATGGGAACTCCTGGTTTTAAGAAAAGCTGTCTTGTTGCTTTCTTAGCTACGCTTACATCTTCAGAAGAGCCCACACATCTCACACCAAATGCACTGTTTTTCCATCCAGGGAAGGAGTCTGTGGGGAACTAGTTCCGTACAATGGCAACTATCAACACAGATCAATGCTGTCCTTTATCCATAAACATAAACAATCAATATATTAGAGTAGCTAATAATGGAGTATAATCTATAAAAATAATAATTAGAGTAGCTAGAAATGGAGTATAATCTATAAAAATATCGAATCACTATGTTGTACACCTGAGACATATTTACAATATTTTCTAAATCAACCATACTTCAATTTAAAAAAAAAGTAGAAAGACAGAAACAGACCCATGTAAATATAGTCAATTGATCTTTAACAAAGGAGAAAAGGCAGTTCAGCAGAGAACAGATAGTCTCTTCGACAAATGGTTCTGGAACAACTGAAAAACCACTTACAAAAAAAATTAATGGCTTTATTTCCACTTTAATGCTAGCAGAGGAGTCTAAGATGGACTGCTGTACATGGATATAGTACAACAAAAACCAGAGATTTAATCTATACATGGAAGACGGGAAAATGATTCTTTCATATCAATCTTTGCCTATTGTGCAACTTCTGAATAAGTAGAAACTAAGAACACATTTTCCCCAGTTTAATTTAGGAAGAAAAAATACTACTTTTTGATTAACTGCGGAAGTCATCTTTCACCATTAAACTGGAGAGATTTTGAAACGGGAGTCACCATATTTTTTAGTTTTTTTATGAATGGTCTCCTTGGCTCCTAAAGTCTGAGTGTCATTGCAATGTAAAAGTCTTCCCATGAAATGCAGAAGGACTTAAGGGCAACAATGCCCGCTGGAGGATGATAAAAGTTGAGATGCTTCTGTTCTTTCGGACAGCAGGAAGAAAACTATTACTTTTATCCAAACTAACGGGAAGTGAGCCAAATAGTTAAAGAGTTGGAGTGGAGCATATAATTGTTCTCTTTTTACATAGAAGGACACTTTTTCAGCCCCATTTAAAATGAATTCTGTGCTGAGTCCCGGCTCTTTCAGAAGGGCAAGACTGAAGGTCAGTTATTGCTAGAGAAGAGAGGTGGCCCCCTTCCCCACATTGAAGATGGGTCACATGAAAAAGCATTTGGTTCGGCTTGAAGCCCTCCGTGGACAATATCAACAGCACAATCCATGAAAGAAAAAATCAGCAAGTTGGACTTCATTAAAATGAAGTTTTTGTTCTATAAGGGACACTGTTCAGAGAGTAAAATGACAAGCCACATTCTGGGAGAAAATATTTATAAAACATATTTGACAAAGAACTGGTATTCCAAATATGCAACGAACTCTCAAAACTCAGCAATAAGAAAACAGTCCAATGTAAAAATGGGCAAAAGAATCTGCAGCAACATGGGTGGACCTAGAGATTATCACACGAAGCAAAGTAAGTCAGAAAGAGAAAGACAGATACCATGTGCTATCACTAAAATACGACACAAGTCAACGAATCTGAGAAACAAACATAGACTCATAGATACAGAGAACAGACTTCAGAGTTCCAAGAACACACAGGAAAGCATAAAATTTTCTGAAGAAAAAGTTTTCTTACAAGGCAACGTGCATCATTAAATTTGATGGTAGAAATGGAGCCATGTTTTTAAAGTTCCTAGTGGGAAATATTTCAAACCTAGAATTCCATACCTAGCAAAATGATCAACCGGCTTGAGGGAAGGGATAGTTTTGAATATGTAAGAATTTGAAAAATTCACCAAGAATACATTGTATGCACCTTAAGAGAGCCTTACCTCCACGTGTGAATATTTATAAGAATTACCCTCTCCCTCCCCCAGAATTGGACAGAAATTTGTTCAGATACTGGACAATAGGCAGACTATGATCTCTGGGAAAAGGAAAACACAGGAGGTGAGCCTGTGTCCTACAATCACCCGAATTAATGCCAGAAAGTGGTTTTCATGCCAGCACCCTGGGGAACCCAGTGGTTTCACTGAGTTGAGGAAACAGAGCTCAGAGTACGAAGAGGCCGTGGTGCCTAGAGATTTGCAGGGCAGGGTACCGCAGAAGAGGGGGCCGTTCATGGAAAGCAGGCGTGCACCACAGATTGCAGAGGGGCCCCACAGGTTTCTGACCTCCCCTTAAACATCGATCTGTGTATGTGTGAAACCACCAGAAAGAACCATTAGGAAACAGTAGTTTTATCAATTCCCAGAGCTTATGCAAGGCTGGAAATGGGTCAAATTCCCATCATGTGGAGTAGAACTTCATAGTACACAAAACTGAAAGGTGTACCGTAATCAAGCCTTACATCCTTTAAAGAAACACAACAGTACTCAGCACTCACTATAAAATTCAAAATGTCTGGCATCCAACAAAAATTATTAGGCATACAAAGAAACAGTAAAACATAACTCTTAGCCAGGAGAAAAGTTAAAAGGAACAGAACCAGAAATTATAGACATTCCCTAATTAGGGGACAAAGACCTTAAGACAACTATTACAAATTATATAAACAGGCTCAAGTATATAATTTAAAGCACTACAACAATAAGGAGGGAAAAAGATAAAACGACCTAAATGGATCTTCCAGAGATGAAAAATACAATCAATATGTAAAATTTAAAAAAAACTCTTCTAGATGGGATTAAACATACATTAGACACTGTTAAAGAAAAGTCAGTGAGCTAGTAGACATAGTAATAGAAAAAGAAATTAAAGCGAGAGAAACAAAACTGGAAAATGGCAGAACATTAATGACCCTCGAGGCAACGTTAAGTGTTCAAGAACCGTGTAACTTCCATCAGAAAGGGGATGGAAGAGAAAAAAATTTGAAGAAATAGAAGACGGAAATTCTAGATTTTATGAAAACAATAAGCCCAAGCAAGGATTCAAGAGAGTCACTCAGCCTCATGTATGAAGAAAACCACATCAAGTTACATCATAATCAAATACACGTTATATTTCTAGACAAAAATTATAGGAGAAAATTTTTGTGACATTGGCTTAGGCAAAAAAAAATCTCTTAGAACATATAAGCATGAACTATGCAAGAAAAATTGATAAATCAGACTTTTTCAAAATTAAAACTTGCTGCATTTTAAAAACACTATTAAGTAAATGAGATAAGTAAACCACAGATGGGGGAAAACATTTGAAAAACATGTATCTGATCTGAGAATATATAAATAATTTTGCAAGATAATAAAAGACAAAAATTTAAATACTTGAGCAAAGTAAATACAATGCGAGTAGCAAACAAGCAAATGAAAAGGTGCTCAGTATTCTCAATCATTAGAGAAACAGCATTTAAAATCACCGTGAGACACCCCTATACATGCTGCAGAACAGCTAAGATTAAAAGACTGAACATAGCAAATGTTGGCAAGGCTTTGGAGATATGGCCACTCTTGTACAATGTTGATGGCAAAGTGAAATGGAACAGAAACCCTTAAACAGTTTGGGGGCTTCCTATTCCCTGATCCCGAGATTTCATTTCTAATTCTTTATCAAAGACCAATGAAGACATCAGACACAGTCGCAGCAGCTTTACTTATCAGTCCCCAACTGGAAACAACCCAAAAGTCCATTAACTGATGAATGGATTGAAAAAACGCAGTTGTAATTGACCACTTGACCTATAAGGACATGCAGAGAAAGGAGCAAGCACAAAGAATACATACTGCCTAATTCCATAAACAGTCCTCTCTCCTATCTGAGGGGGCGGGGATTGATTCAGGGGTCCCTGTGTTTACGAAAATCCCCGGTTCTCAAGTTCCACGGTCCTTTTGTATACACAGGTTTCCTATCTGCAGATTCAACCAAGAGCAGATGAAAATTTCGATAGAGGAGAGAGGGTGCAGGTGGAAGGCCGGTAAGGAAGGGCATTGTGCACCTTTCATAGCAGAAATCAATACAATTAGCCCGGAGATTGATTTTTTTTTTTTCCTTTCTAAGGGCCGCACCCTGGCATATGGAGGTTTCCAGGCTAAGGGTCTAATCTGAGCTGCAGCCGCCAGCGTGCAGCCACAGCAACGTCAGATCTAAGCCGGGTCTGCGACTTACACCACAACTCAGGGCAACGCCAGATCCTTAATCCACTGAGCAAGGCCAGGGATTGAACCTGCCATCCTCATGGATGCTAGTCAGACTCCTCTCCCCTGAGCTGCTGAGCCACGCGGGAACTCCCAGCTCAGAGATATATTTAAAATCCAAGTTGATATTCTTCAAAATTTAAAGGCAATCAAAACCTAAAACTGTTATCACCGTTTACTTCTGGGTTGGTGGCAGGGGAGGCAAACATATTTTTCAGTTTAGACCATTTGGAGCTTTGCACATTTTTTTTTTTTTGTCTTTTTGCCTTTTATCTAGAGCCGCACCTGCAGCATATGGAGGTTCCCAGGCTAGGGGTCTAACAGGAGCTGTAGCTGCCGGCCTTCGCCACAGCCACAGCAACGCAGGATCCGAGCCGCGTCTGCAACCTACACCACAGCTCATGGCAACACCAGATCATTAACCCACTGAGCAAAGCCAGGGATCGAACCCGCAACCTCATGGTTCCTAGTCGGATTTGTTAACCACTGAGCCACGAAGGGAACTCCCTGAGCTTTGCACATTTTAAGAAACAATATTCATGGATAACTTACATAATAGTAATCTCTAACTCAGTAAATGAATGGGTAGACAAATAAATTACTAAAAGAATAGATGATCTGACAAAAAATAATGCCTAGAAGACATTATTGTTAATTGAAAGAGTTTATGGCAGAATGCTTGGTATAAAATGATTGTGGCAAAGAAAAAAAAGGAATGTATAAATATGTTTGCAAATGAAGACAAATGAGAGAAGAAAGATTAAAAGACCTAAAAAGACCTTCCAGAGATGAAAAATACCGTATGTGAAATTAAAAAAAAATAAAGGGCTCTCTAGATGGTATGAATGAAAATCCTTGGTATAAATAAAACTGCTAAAAGGGCAGCTTCTGGAGAGTGAAATTCACAAAGGGACTGGAAGACTTTACCTTTTTTTCTTTACAATCCTCTGTGCGGTTTGGATTAAACACAGAATGATATACTTAAATACAAATATCCTTAAATATTGTTTTTCACATGTGAAGGTAAAAGCAAGAAAATACGCAATTACCTAAAAAAAAATCTGGCACGTATGCCCCTGAACAGCCTTAGCAAGGATGAAAGAGGTGACGGAATTCTATCCTTTATGGGTTCAGGCCGTGCTTGGAGGACCTGGCCTCCTCTGATGAAGCACATGAAATATACTTTCCTTTTTACGTATGTAATTTGCTTTTGTTACAGGAAATTCAGAAAGTAGAGAGGAAGATAAAAAGTACCTACACCACCACCATCCCGACATAACCGCTGTGCATTAACATTCTGGTATGTAATTTTCCACTGGCATTTAAAAAAAAAAAAAAAAAAAACACAAAACCAGGATCATTATCTCTGTCCTGTTCGGTGACCTGCTTTTAAGAGCATATCATGGCCATCTTTTCCTGTCATTATGCATGTCACATGCCAGGCTGTGGGGCATTTTATAGGAAGGTTGTACCAAGCTTATGTTACCCATTCCTCTGGTTACCCATCCAAGCTGTTTACATTTTTTTTTTTTCAGTATCAGAAATAATGCTGCAAAAATGTCCTTTGCTCATGTGCTTTATCCTTGTTCATGTTCCCCATTCATCTTTGTTGAGGTTAAAAATCCTAGGAGTGGGATTGCTGAGCTCAAGAGCTTAACGTGTTGAAGTCTTTGGATATATTTTGCCAAACTGTCCTTTAGGCATTTCGCACAAAGGTGTGCATGTATTTCCCTGTACTTTCTCTTGGAAGGTTATTATTCTTCTTATACTTACTAAGTTAATTTATTTTAAAAAGCTATATTTTTACTTTTTAATCTAATTTTTTGGCAGACTAATAATACATGCATGTTGAAAATCAGAAAATTCAGACCTTTGTAAAAAATTTTTTTAAATGGCTCAATCCCACAGTACGAGGAGAACCACCACTATGAACATTTTGGTGATGAATTTCCAGAGTTTTTACATATGCATATACACTTAAGAAAATGGAACCAGACTTTCTATGTTGTATTATAACATGGTTAGTTCGGTAAACAGTGCAGTCTAAAATATATATGTATAAGTACAATTTGGGAACAATATAAGCCGTGTGCAAAAGCTCCAAGGCCAGTGTTAGAACCCGAGCTACTGCAGGGCACTGAATTCTTAACTGTTAGGCCACCAGAGAACTCCAGTGAAACAATACTAATAACCGCATGCCATCTACAGACTTAACATTAATTTATGTAATCACTATTGCTTGAACAAGTTATTTTCAACCTTTGAGTATTATAAATAAACCTGTGGTTAATATCCCTGCAGAATATATGATCAGTTGGTTTGATATTTTTAAGGCTGTATATCTCTAAATGGAATGATTAAGTCAAAGATGCACATTTTTAAAGATCTTGAGTTCTGAAGCTAAGCTGATTTTTACAAAAGTAATACTGATTTACATTATCACAGTGATGAAGAAAACTCCTACCCCACGTCCTTGGTCAACAGTTTTCATCAAGTTTCAAAGAAACCTCTGCCAATCTGCTAAATGAAAGTGATGAGCAACATAGTTTTAATTAAGTTTCTATTAATGTTTATCATGTATTTATCAACCGCTTGTATTTCTCATTTGGTGAATTGCTTATCCATGTCCTCTGCTCAGTTTTACACTGATGTGTTTATCATATTCTTAATTGTATATAGGACCTCTTTACATGATAAATATATTTAATTTATACATTAATTTGCTGTATATGTTGCAAATATTTTTCTCAATTTATCTTTTGCTTTTTAATTTTGTTTATAGTATTTATTGGGCAAAAAAGATTATCATTTTTCTCTAGTCAGTTCACTAATCTTTCTAACCAATCTTTGCCTTGGGTGTTTCCACTTAGAAATATCTTCCCTACCCCAAGATTATAGATAAATATGCCCAGATGAAGGTGTGTGTGTGTGTATACACATATATAAATTTTCACTATTAAATATGAGTATTTTATATGCATAAAAGCTAAAAATGAATGTAATAGACCTAACATCAAACGATATTAATATTCTGTTACACTTATTTCAGTTCTTTTTTTCTTCCTCCCTCTCTCTTTTCATGTCACCCATATAACTAAAGTTTAATCATTATTTTCTCCTTTCTTTGTCTCCAAAGTCATCATTACCTTGAAAAGAGTGGCTGTTACTACCACATATGATTTTGGACATTTATGACATACAGATAAACAGCCACAAGCAATATATATGCTTCTGTATGCTCTGCAAAAATGGCTTCATAAAGCATGCCATCTTTTTGCCACTTGCTTTTTTTTTTAAACTCAAATTTATGTTTTTGAGATGTGTTCAACTTGCTACACAGACCCTTAGCTCTTCTATTTTAAATTTGATTCCATTAAGTGAATAAACCTCATTGCATTTGTCCATTCGTTCATTTTTTACTGAGGAGCAGTTTAGCTGTCTCCACTCGTCCGTAATGAGAACTTGCACCGTGGGCCCATGTCCCTTATGCGCACGTGTGCATGTTTCTTTGAACACAGAGGCTCTAGTGGACCGTGAGGCCCTCAGGGCCGAGATCCTTCAGCTCTGCCGTGGATCCCAAAACCGCCTTCAAGGTACCCTTTTTTTTCTACCCCCAGCAATACCTAAGAGTTCTCACTTCCCCATGTTCTTGCCAAAACCGGTGTTACGAGACATTACTTTTTACTAATTGGATGGTTGACGAATGGAATCTTTTTGCTTTAATTTGTTTTTCCTTGATTACTCTTGAAATGTTTATTTACTCATACGGATTTTTCCCTCTGTGTATGGCCTATTCATATCCTTTGACCACTTAGAAAAATGCAGCTTTAAAAAAAAAAAAAGCTCATTTCTAAGAGATATAAACTTCCAGTTATAAAGCAAATAAGTCGTGTGAGGTAATGTACAGAATGGTAACTATAGTCAATAATACTATATTGACCGTAGTTCAAATTTCCTCCCTTTGTTCAGCTTCTCGGAGGGACCAGCACTGGTCCCACTTTGGACGAACACTGAGGAACTGATTCAGGACTCCTGATCCGGACTGTCAAAATGCTTTCCAGAAGGACTGAGACAACCTGGGCTGCCAGCAGCCACGTGGCCCACGGAGGCAGGTGGCCCTCAGGCACCAAGCAGTGCGGGACGGACCCCCGCCTCCCTCATTCTCTGCGGGGAGCCCTCTCCCCGGGACAGAGGCCTATGAGCACAGGTCCTGGGCACGTGGTGGGGAGCCGAGACCAGAGATGCGCTATGGAGCTCGGTGCAGTCTGGCAGGGCCGCAAGCGAAAGGGAGGCCGGACAGCGAATAAACAAAGGAAATGGCCAATCATTCCCCAAAGAGGCTGTGCAGAGAGCAGAGGTGGTGTGACGGACGGACGTACCTCAGAGGCAGGGCTTATTCCTCGGAGGAAAGACCTCCCGGGGTCTGAGCGACTGGAGACGGCCCTCCCAGAGCAGAGCCAGCAGGGCGAGAGGCGGGCAGGCCCGGGAGCCGGGCTTCCTTTCAAGAAGCCACGTGAACCCGGGACGGCTGCAAGCAGACCCACCTGTTACAAGGATCACCGCAGCTGCTGGGTGGAGACCGCGGGGGTGCCGAGCCCCAGAAACAGGGTCACCTGGTAGGAGACGCTGCAGGGGACGTGGTGAGAGGCACTGAACGTAGAGGGAGATGGGGAGATGCCAGCTCAAGGGGACAATGACCTTTAGGTGTGGGAGCGGCTGTCTGTGGAGGGGCAAGCGAGGCTGGCTCCTCCTGCAGAGTCAGGACCTCCTGCCCCTCCCCGCCCCCCACTGTTTGCCGGTCCGCCCTCAAAACTGGAACCCAGTACCCAGCAGGGATCTGACAGGTCAGCTGTTAGAAATCAAAGGTGCTGAATAAGCACACATGAAAGTGGCTGTTTGAGCCGGGAAGTCACGCTCTTCCAGGAACATCCACCACCCAGAGCCTCAGGGGGAGCCTGAATTTGAAGTTTGTCTGTGCCTCATTTTGGATAAAGTGCACCCAATGCCTGTGTGAAGTCAAAGGGTGGCTCAGTGCGGGGCTGGCTGCTCCTGGGCAACTGGGAAAACCAGGAAAGCTGGGATCTAGACCCGATTCAACCATCAACCGGCTGTGGCCACTGCATCTTCCCCTGCCCTCTCCCAGCCTCCGTTTCCCCTCCTGTAACATAACTGGAGCGGCTGTGTCCATTGCTCTCACTGTCATCAGCATCTGAGGACGCCCAGCTTCCACATCTTCTGCCAACTCCTCCCATAGCCCCCTCTGCCCCCACTAGGGGATCAGGGCTGGGCTGCTCCTGAAGCTGCTAAAGGAAAAGGTAAATTTCTGACTTTCTAGAAGTCACTCTCAGCTGACAGGAGGCCCTTGATTCAGGGCCACTTGTTGGGGTTGGGGACAAGGCCAGGGGCTCTTCGCAGAGCCGGGCTGCACCAGCGGCAGCAGGGTCTCAGGGCAGCCTACTCCGGGCTGAAGGAGTGTGGTCTTCAAGAGCTGGGTGGTGGCCTCCTGCCCCAAGGTGCTGCTCACGCCCAGGAAAAGCGCTGTCTCGACTATGACTCAGAAAATAGGCAAGGGCCAGGGGTGTAAGGTCTAAGCGGCAGATGAGGGAGACTCTCGGAAACCTGGAGGCATCTGGAAGTTCCCCGCGTGCTTGGAGGCTAGAAGTGCCGCGGTGCTCTCCGGGAAAGGGCCAGAGGAAGGGTTTAGAGCACAGAGGACGAGCTGACAATGTCATCACTCATATTGCCACTTGGATATCTAGTAAACAGCTCAGGCTTGAAATGGCCAGAAGGAACCTCTAGTCTTCCCCCAAACCTGCTGGTCTCAAGTCTTCTGCATCTCTGTAAATTGCACCTCCATCTTTGAGTTGCTGGCCTTCTTTCTCCAGTCTCCCAGAAACAAACCATCACAGCCAGGACCGGACCACTTCTGCCTCCCCTGCGGCTACCTCAGTCTAAGCCAGGACCTTGCGGTGGCCTCCTGGCTGGTGTCCCACTCCTTCGCCTTCCCTCCTGCTAGCCTGATGCTGGGAGATGTAGGTCAGACTGTATCACTTCCCCACCCAGAACCCTCCAACTATCACCCCTCATTCAATGTGAGTTCCAGTGTCTTGTATCGCAGTTCCTCAGAAAGGTAAATATTGAATTAACATATGACCCAGCAATCCCACTTCTGGGTATATACCCAAGAGAAATGAAGGCACAGGCTGGAGCAGATATGCCCGCCAATATTCATAGCGGAGTTATCAATATGCAAAAGATGGAAACCACCGCTATCCATCAATAGATAGATGGATAAACAAAATGTGTATATACATGCAATGGAATAGTACTCAGCCTTACGAAGCTGGGCGATTCTGACACAGGCATGGAGGACACTTGG
Source organism: Catagonus wagneri (assembly GCA_004024745.2). Classification (NCBI taxonomy): domain Eukaryota; kingdom Metazoa; phylum Chordata; class Mammalia; order Artiodactyla; family Tayassuidae; genus Catagonus; species Catagonus wagneri. The sequence continues at coordinate 7,448,044 of PVHT021183556.1, forward strand.
AAGGCTTTATAGTGAAATTATAGACATGTTAAGTGAAAGAAGCCAGACACAGAAGGATAAACACTGCATGATTCCACTCATATGAGGTCCTAGAGCAATTGATTCCTAGAGACAGGAAGTACAGTGGTCATTTCCAGGGGCTGGGGAGGGGAACGGGAGCAAGTATTTAATGGCGCATTCATTTGCTAGGGTGGCCTTAATAAAGTACCGTGCGTGGCTTAAACAACAAAACTTTATTTTCTCACAATTTTGGAGGCTAGATGTCTGAGATCAAGGTGTAGGAACGGTTGGTTTCTTCCAAGGCCTCCCTCTCTAGCCGTGGACGGCCGTCTTCCTCTGCCGTCCACACGTGGGCTTCCTTCTGTGTGTGTCTGTGCCTTCATCTCTCATCACAGGGACACAGCCGGGTTGGATTATGAATTAATGACCTCATTGGACCTTAATTACCTCTTGAAAGACTGTCTCCAAATACTATCAGTTCTGGGGTGCTAGCGATTAGGACTTCATCAAATGAATTTTGGAGGGTGGGGGGCACAGTTCAGCCCGTATCAAACGGGTGCAGAGTTCCAGTTGGGGAAGAAAGTTCTGGAGATGGATGGTGCTGATGGTTGCACGACTATGTGAGCGGACTTGATGCCACTGAACTAGGCACTTAAAACGGTCAGTTTTATGTTCCGTGTGTTCTACCACACACCCACAAAAGAAAAAGAGCCCAAGCCCCCGGGATCCACTCCCCTCTCCCCTCTCCTCTTCCTCCTCCTCCCGCTCTCCCTCTGCCCACCCCGCTCCCAGCGCTCCGCCCTCCTCCCTCAGCTGCAAACACACACACACTCGCGTTCCCACCTCCGGCCCTTTGCCCCGTTCCCACCTCCGGCCCTTTGCCCCGGAGCGCACTCTGCCCCGACCGTCCTCCCCCAGATGCTGCTGCTCCATCGCCTCCTGCAGGACTCTGTTCAGATGTTATCCGGAGAGCGGAGGGATCCTCCCCAACCTTTGAAAATGACACAGCCCCACCCGCCCCCGTCAAGCACTCCACTCCGATTTATTTTGCTCCTCAGTGCTCATCACCGCCTGACAGCATATATGTTTCCTAATTTGTTTAGTGTCCTTCTTCCCCAGTGATGAGAGGCCTTTGTTTTGTCCATGGATGTGACTTGGTTCCTCAGTAAAAGCACAAGTTATTTCTTTGTTTTTTAAATTTTAAAAAATTAAATATAGTTGATTTACAATGTTGTGCCAATTTCTGCTATACAGCAAAGTGAACCAGTCATATATAAATACATATACACACACACACACACGCATACACACACACACATATATACACATTCCTTTTCTTATATTAGCTTCCATCATGGTCTATCCCAAGAGATTGGGTAGAGTTCCCTGTGCCCTACAGCAGGACCTCATTGCTTAGCCATTCTAAGTGAAATACATACAGGTTTCTTTCTTTCTTCCTTCCTTCCTTTCTTTATCTTCCTTTCTTTCTTTCTTTCTTTCTTTCTCTTCTTTTTCTGTTTTTTACTTTTGACTGATGCACATGTGGCATATGGAAGTTACTGGGCCAAGGGTTGAACTGGAGCTGCAGCTGCAGGCCTACACCACAACCACAGCAACACTGGATCTGAGCCACATCTGCAACCTGTGCTGCAGCTTGCAGCAACGCTGGATCCATAACCCACTGAATGAGGTCAGGGATGGAACCCGCATCCTCATGGACACTATGTGAAGTCCTTAACCCACTGAGCCACAACGGGAACTCTCACACAGATATTTCTGATGACAAATGGCCGGCTCCCCTTTTGCTATGGTATCCACTGTACTATCAACAGAAATGGTTGACTACGTCATCAGACTTAGCCCCTGCAATAGCAACTGAGCTGGGCTTCGGGGTTATTCAACGAAGCCCTGGAATGAAAACCTCACCCTCATTTTGGTCCATGGCCTTGTTCACCTCACCCAGCAGAACTGCTGTTACCACTTCCCCCAGGCATAGCTCGGCCTCTTGTTGGCTGACCCCCGACCCCCGCTCCTCCTCCGGGAGAAGCTGTGAAGAGCTCGGGCGTCTCACTGCGCAGCACTTTATAGAAGCTACAAGTGTAATGGCAACTGCTTGATTAAACACACACTCCACACTTCAACTTTCCATATGCTCCCCTCCAAAGTGGTCCAAAAAAGTCTCCCTGTGGGTGAACCCGTGGACAGCTCACCGCCACCCCTCCTGCGCCCCGAGGTCCTAGCTCCCTAAAGCCCAGCAGGATGGCATGATTCTCCCTGTCGCTTCCGCTTCCTCTGGAACTGGCCCTGGGAAGACTTCCAGTGAGCCGCCGAGCCCCCTGCGGTTACAGAGGGTTTATCTAAACTCAGCAAGTCTGAGAAATCAAGCCCACGGCCACCTGTATTCCTTCCTTCCTTCCCTCGCTCTCTCCTTCTCTCCACAGTTTCCAGTAAACTAAATACGTCTCATTTCCCATCTCTCCCACAACCGTGGAGTTTTCTGCTTCTTCTTCATTTTTTTTTTTGTCTTTTTGCCTTATCTAGGGCCGCACCCGCGAGCAGCTGTGCGGCATGTGCAGGTTCCCAGGCTAGGGGTCTGACAGGAGCTGTAGCCGCTGGCCTTCGCCGCAGTCACAGCAACGCAGGATCCGAGCCGTGTCTGCAACCTATACCACAGCTCATGGCAATGCTAGATCCTTAACCCACTGAGCAAGGCCAGGGATCGAACCCGCAACCTCATGGTTCTTAGTCAGATTCGTTAACCACTGAGCCACGAAGGGAACTCCGAGTTTTCTGCTTCTGGTTCTGGGCGGGCTGGGAGAAGATGGAGAAGTACAAGACGCCCTGGAGTACCTTTCTCTCTCTCAGTAGACATGAGTGAGTGTTTCCATGGTGGACCTGGGGAGGCCAGGCTAAAGCAGCAGCATCCTTCTGACTGCTCTGTGCTGCACCCCAGGGTGGGGGAGGGCTCAACCACATGGGTTACCAGAAGCCTCACTGGGCTGTGTGGTCTGAGGTCATCCCCTGCGGTGTTGGTCAATTTTTTTTCCTTTTCCACTAGGACCCTCAGCAAGAACCTACTGTACACCTGCAAGATAGAGCAGGCTCAGGTGCAGGGGTGCACGGGCACCCCCACACCTTGAAACAAAGGCTCGGGCACTTTTACCCTGACCTCAAGAAAGGCAGTTGAGTATTTGCTATTCCCTTCTATTTCTTTTAAAAAATTTAATTGGGTAAAATGCATATAACATAAAATTGACCATCTTAGTTTCTCTCTCCCTTTTTTAATTTTTGATTTACCGTGTTCTGTCAATTTCTGCTGTACAGCAAAGTGACCCAGGTACACGCACACACATCTATATGTATATACACATTCTTTTTCTCATAATATCTTCCATCATAAGTGACTGGATATAGTTCCCTGTTACCATCCTAATTTCTTAAGTGTGCAGTTCTGCAACGGTAAGAATATTCCAAGGGGGAGGGGGAGGGAGAGGGATGGACTGGGACTTTGGGGTTAGTAGATGCAAACTATTACATTTAGAATCTGTTAGCAATGGGGTCCTGCTGTTCAGCCCAGGGAACTATATCAAGTCTCCTGGGACAGAGCGTGATGGAAGGTAATATAAGGAAGGGAATGTATGTTTGATTGGGTCACTTTGCTGTCCAGCAGTAATTGGCACAGTGTAAATCAATTATACGTTCATTTTGAAAAAGATTAGACAAAAGAACATTTACATTGCTGGGCAACCAATCTCCAGAATTTTTCATTTTGCAAAACTGAAACTTTATACCCGCTGAAGAAAAACTCCCCATTTCCCCTTCCTCCAGTCCCTGACAATCACCATTCTACTTTCGGTCTCTACGAATTTGACTATTCTAGGTATCTCGTGTAAGTGGAACCATACAGTATATGTCCTCCTGTGATTGGCTTATTTCAATAGCCTGACATCCTCAAGGTTCATCCACGGTGTGGCAGGTGTTTGAATTTCCTTCTTTTTTTTAAAAAAACCTGAATAATATTCCTTGGCATGTATACGCGAAAATTTATTTATTCACTCGACCATGCAGCTATTATGATTAATGCCACTGTGAAAACAGGTATGCAAATATCTCTTTGAGGCTTTGCTTTCTCTTCCCCTCTCAGCCCCTCTCTGCCTTCATTACGGCTCATGAATCATCTGTCTTCACTTCTGCGACCTCGGCCTTGTTCTGCTGCCTTTGCCGTCATCACCTTCCAACCTGTTGACACTCCCTTTAAGAGTCGGGGGTCCTAGTCCCTGACCAACCACACTGTGTCATCAGCAGCCTCAGTGGGGCCCAGCATGTGGACTCACCCTGGAACCCTGGGCAGGCTCTGCCCAGGATCAACACCAGAGCTAATCCAGGTGGTGGGTGTGGAGGTGAGGGATCGGGTAAATTGCAATAGCATATAAAAATAAATATTCTATCAGGGGCAAAAAAAAATTGAGAGAACTTTATTTCAGCCTTTCTTGAATAATTAATTACTTTTTTTTTTTTAGAAAGGTCATCATGATGGTTGCCCAGAAAACCTTGAAAGTGAATAATCTGGACTCAACTATAAGATGAGGGAAAGGCAAAAAAGCCAAAAATGCTTTTATGAAAGCAAGTTCCTAAATGATTTTATATTAAATAATATGAAATATACAAAATACAACAGTGCTTTAACATGCAGTAAGCACTCAGTGAATGTCAGTTATTGTTATTATAGTATGGCCCGCTAATATGTTACTGTAGTGACCCCCAAGCCATCAGGAAATAATTACATTTGCTCCTTTAAGAGCCTGTGTGATTTAGCGAGAGATTTTTAAATCTCTCTGAGCCTCAGCTTGCTTAATCTATAAAATGGGACTAGAGCCAGGTTTCCTGCTTGCCTTAAAGGATCAAATGAAAATCATTTAGGTAGTGTATAAACTTTTAAAGTGCCATATAAAAATCTCTGTTAAATCCAAATATTAAAATGTAAAATTTTAGAACCGTCTGTCTTTCCGACTCCCCACATCCCTGTTGGATAACTAACGCATCATCAGACTGATTTCAGTACAGTGTTTAGAGAGAAGATGTTTACATGCTGATGATGACATTGACTAGACCACTTTAGGATATGATAATAAGTTTTGGAAAAGAGCTGAGGTCAATATTGACTTATTAATGTGATAGTATTGACTTATTAATAGGATAGCATTGAGTTATTAATATGATAATAGATTTTGGAAAAGAGCATGAGCTCAGCGTGATTATTTTGGGTGTAGGTGCCTAGGTCTGACTGAAGCTAGTCTTTATGCAGGCAGCCCATCCATCATCGGCTCTGGGGAGCCTTTCCTGGGACTCCATCCATTGCATCACCACCTCCTCTGTACCACAGCACTTCTCGCAGCACCAATCACAGTCCACTGGGCTTTCTGTTTAATGTCTGCCTCCTAAATTAGACTTGTGAATGCCTCAAGGGAAGGGGCTATTTCTTTTTCCTTTTTTTCATCTTTCTGTCTTAAGGGCCCATCTTAGCAATTGGAAGATATTAGATATGCAATAAATCTTTCTCTTCTTCTGAGTGAATGAATGAATGAATCAATCAAAACAACCCAAATAAAAGAAAATGCCTACTTCTCCACTTCCCCCTAATATCTCACTGCCATAAAGGGTAAAGAGTTTAATTTACCAGGACAATAGTAGAAAGATGCCATTCACACTAAAAGCCAATGTTCTTCTATATACTGAGTTCTGATTGCTAGCCAATACTAGGGGGCCAACAAGGCACGTTGATCTCATGTCTGATGTTGTATTACACCTAAGAGGCCCAGATAAAATTATAATTTACTCTTTCTTATTGCATAATCATTTCCCATATTTCAGGAAGCCTTTCCCCTTTAAGGGCTGTCAAATTCCAGCAAACATAAAGGGCTAACTTAGTAGAGATTCTCGGAGGATGCAAGGAGATCCAAAATTGAATTTTTCCCTCTCTTCCTGCCCATAGGTGTATATGCTTGAGTTTAAGGTGATTCAGGACAGGATTACTAAGACAGAAAGAAGTCAAACACATTTAGGAAGTTAAAGTCACTTACTGGTACCAAAGAGTTTGTTGTTAATAATAACACCCGTTTGAAGAAAAAAGACCTACTGGTTTTCAGGAAATCGTGGGCTGAAATCTCCCACCCGTTGTATTGAATGGTTGGGTTCAGTCTCTTGGATTTCAAAGTTTCTTTGGCTCCTTAAGACTTGAGTGATAACGTTTCACTTCGATAAACACAGCTCATCTCCTATGGTTAATGCTTGCAGCAGGGAAGAACAATTAACCAACCACAAGTATTTCTGTGTCAGTCTGACTCCCTAGAGAGAAATGCAAGGCTTTAAAAAATGCCAAAACATTTCCTTTAGTTAAGAACCAAGGACGGCCATGATCACAGCAGAACCTCTTACTTTTAACACATTAGCAATTAGCTTCAGGTAAAGAATAAAAAAAGAGGCAGTTTTCTTAACCATAAAGTCCTTTAGCATAACGGATATGCACACACAGATCTGGCAGTGAAACAGACCTGGGTTTGAATCCAAGCTTCCCCAAATGGGGATAATATCCCCATTCCACACCAGAATTCCTGATGTATACACAGATCTTTAGAATTCTTTCATTCAACCTCAGACTCCCAAAAGTGGGTGGAAGAGGAGGAGGAGGAGGAGGAGAGAGAGAGAGAGAGAGAGAGAGAGAGAGAGAGAGAGAGAGAGAGAGAGAGAGAAAGAGAGAGAGAGAGATCAGTTGTTTAAAAACATTTTTGGAGCCACAGCCTCCTTTGAGAATCTGACGAAACTGCAGAATGCACAGCAGAAATAAACTGATGTGCGTACGTTTCCGACTCTGTACTCCGTTTAGAATCCCTCTTCCCCCCAGACCCTCAAAATGCTTCATGGACCTCTGATTAAGAACCTCGGTTTAGACTACGGGACAAATGAGGCCTTGGGTTTTGTTTCCTTATGAGTCATTTCAATTCACAAAGAGGAAAGTCTGTTCTCCAGCCAAAGACCACATCAGTAACTCTGGCCAGCGAATCCAGTTGCTGACAACAAGGGAGCTATATGAGAAAACAAGAACTCAGGCCACTATCACCACGACTTCAAGTGCAATTCCAAGTCCACCCCATTCCACTCCCAAATGAGCATTTCGTCTCCCTGTATAATTACTGTTTCTTGGAAGGACCAGGAAAGATTGCTTTTCGGCTGCATGATGCCATTCAGAATGGCTTTGTAAGCTTCATGCTATTTTGTTTTTAATCATAGCCTTCTGTGATGTTTAAAAAAAAAAAGCCAAGTAGATGTCCAGTTTGAAATAGAGTTAACCTGATGAAATATCATGCAGTTTTGAAAATAATCATTGTGAAGTCATGGAGCCACAGGAAAAATGCTTATGTTAAGGTGAAAAAAAGAAAGCAAGAAAAACCCCCCAGAATCCAAAGGGCTCTGTCCTTTATGATTCCAGGGATCAGAAAATTCATCATATGAACCAAGACAAGCAAGTCTTGGGTAGAAATAAGAGGTCAGTGGAATGACTGATGGCTTGTAACTCTTTCCCCCAATTTTTTGGTATTATGTGATTCTTACCAGTTTAAAGAAAGGAAATCTTTTGGGGGAAAACAGTACAAAACCAGCCTGTTCTTCCAAATGACTGTGGCTGACTGATTTCCTGTTTCTAAGTAGCCCAGCCCTTTCTGTGGCTTCCCTGTGCTCAGGCTAAGGCAGGCTGGCGAGGCGACCCCTAGGAGACCCCACCACAGACCCCGCTGTGATCAAAACCGGAGCCTGCGACGGAAAGAGCCGAGGTCGTGCATCCGCGTTCCCAGCAGACCCTGCAGGGCTTAGGTTTTCAGCATCCAAGCCTGGGCTACCGGGGAGACCAGCTCCTGCAAACAGCATGGAGAAATTTGTCTAAATCTATGTGAGTTTCTGCTTTTCAGATTCCCCTCATCCACAAGCAGGCTGATGCTCGGAGTCAGAAGTAAATGACGTGTCCAGACCCATCCCTGGTGGGTGGCATTAGAGTCCCTCCCCTGCCAAGCTGGAAACAGATTCAGGGTCCTCACAAGGTCTCCACCGGGTCCCCATGGGGTCCCCCTGTGCCCTGAAAAGCTTAGTTACCCTCACGGCAGCCACTGAGGGAAAATAACCAGAGAGTAACCGGCGGGGGTGGGTGGGCGCAGCAGCTTCATCATTCAAGATCTTGATCTTCTCAAGGTCATGGTCAGCACACTAGTAATTAGCAGGAGGCTCCTCTTAGGAGCAGCACAGCTCTGACCTCAGGCCTGGCTCCCTGCCCTCAGCTGAGCTCCTAACTGCCACTCTCTCATCTCCACGGCCCTGCAGCTACAGCCGCATCCTGCACACGTGGCATTTCCTTCCCAAAGCACACACGGTGCTGCCCTTTTGCCCCGTGCACTCTTCCTCTGCAGCTCCCCCACCCGCAAGGCTCTGCAGGCCCCCAGAGAGCTGAGCGGCAAGCCCGTGGCAGGGCCTGGGTGACAGCCCCATCACAGACACATCGGGGTGGGCATGACAGGTGCACGCCTGACCTCAGAGTGACTCTCGCCTCTGCACCCTGGGTACCTCGAGAGTCTGGCTTAGAGTGAGTGCCAAGTAAGGACCGGACTGATAATTCCAGGGCCAGGGCCAGGGATTTGGTGAATTTGGGAGATGTGGGGAGCAACGGAGAAATGAAAGCCAACGCCAAGGAGGCCGTGGGCTAGTGGGTAGACAGGGTGACGCTCCCCAAGAAAGGGAGACGGGAAGCTGGCCTGTGGTGACCCAGCCCTCTGGACAGAAGAGGCATTCTCTGGGGGGCCAGGCTTCTGCAGATGCCTCTTAGCAGAACGGCAGCTTCCCCGGCAGAGGTTTCCTGGATGCGGTGTGAGCAGCTCTGAGCTCCCTGTCCTCAGCCTCTGCTCTCCACATCCGCTCCCTCTGCAGACTGTGGCCACAGCATGTGGGCAGTAAGCATCTCTAGCCTTACCGGCGTGCCCGGGTCTCTGCTCAGCACACAGCAGGCCTTTCACAGATTGGTGAATGGCGAGTTGAGAGCACTGGTTTTGGAGTCACACAGACCTGAGTCTGCATCTGGGCTCTGGCTGGCCGGCCAGCCCCTTGGTGTCACGGGACTGTGGCGGGGATGAAGCGAGCTCACGCACAGAGCACCTGCACATCCCAGGCCCATTCAAGCCACGGCCGCTGTTCCCGCATGAGACCGTGTGCACACAGGCAGGTAGCCCCATCAGACGGCGGAGTGGAAGGAATGCTCAGAGGCCATTTAGTCCAGACCCTCTTGGGCAGAGTTGGAACCTGAGCCCAGGGGAAGGAAGACAGCAAGGCCGGTGTCCAGTTGCGGACATGCAGTCTTGGGGTACAGTTAGCTTGGCGGGCCCTCCTGGTTCCAGATTTTTCCTCCAGTCCAGCTTGCTAAAGCCACCTCTGCTCCCATGACTCTGACCTTCTCAGCTGTATCTCCAACTTCAGGTCCACCGGCTGGAATTCTCTCATTAGCCATTTCCAAATTCCAAGCACTTGCTAGCCTCCTGGTTTGGACCTTCTATCTCCACCGGGGACACCAGGCTCCTGTCCCTTTAAAGGTCCTTGAAAATCTTGGCTTCCCTTCCTCTGACACTTCCCAGTGCTGGAATGTGGGGGTGTCCCCACCTCCACTCAAGACAGCCATAGCTGCCTTCCTCAAGGTCAGTGACACCGCCTGCCCCCACCCGGCTCCATCAGCTCCACTTATATCCCTACATCCTCCTGGCAGTGCTGGCTCTCAGCAGACACCTGTCCTGGTGAAGGAAGCTGGGAAGCTCCATTTGACCCAGAGGGGAGGGTGGGAGCAGCTGCCTTTCTCTGACTGCCCAGGTGGGAGTAGCTTCAGCAGAGGAGAGGCCCTGGCAGAAATAAGGGTGCAATAAGCCCCACCCCTCTGCACCTGGGACAGGGCCACCAGGCCTGGCTGTCAGGAGAGGCACCTGCCAATGTCATCCTCGACAGCAGGGGGCCACCAGCCCCAGGCCCCTCTAGGAAGCATCTCCATCTGCACCTCTAGGTGACACGATGGCAAAGATCTCCCTGGTGAGAGCCACCCCCTCTGGCTCTCAGAGCAAGAAAAGAATCCCAGGAGCACACGGAAAAGTCACCTGATCCTCTAGGAAGTTAACTAGAAGCCAATCTGTTCCATGCCGGCAGCCCCAGACCTTCCTGATTTGATGAAATCTCATGACAGCTATAAATGATCCTTGCAGAAAAGTTGCCCATTCCATGAAAGCATGCAAGCAAGTTCTGGGAGCTCATTCGCTCCCTGAAACTCACCAGGGGTCCCTGATCTCCAGGAGTTAGGTCGCCAGCTGTAGCAACAGGTGCAGAGACACGGCGACTCTGGGGAGATGGTCTGCATCCAGGGCTGTGTGCCCCTCCCCTTTCCCTGTCACCAAGCAAATAGCAGGGCCACCAGCTCCCTGGGCCTCTCCTGCCAGGCTCGGGACTCAGGAGGGCCCAGGAGGAGGGTTAGTCTCCACACGTCCCCTCAGCAAAGCCAGATGCAGTCAGGACACAGATCTGCACCTTGGTGCTGAGATGTTCTGTTTCTCAGGCAGCCGGGCTCTGGGGCCGGCTTGGGCAGGTTTGTAAGAGCCAGTTGCTCATTTGGGGGAATGTGTGAGCTGTTTATCAAGTACATCGTTATTCAAAATTAAACCATATGAAGTTAAGATGATCTAAAATATAATTAAATGACGTATTAAAAAACAGAGATAATAAAACACTCAAATTTCATCACTCCCCTGTTATTTTATTGCATTTTACTGTTGTCCCTGCTCCTGAGGTTATTTCTGGCACTTGTAGCTGTAGGGTGGACGCACTGTAATGGTGAGCCACCTGGCTTCTTCCTAGCTTCTGTTTGGCCAAGTCATGGTGGCAGCTTGAAACTGGCTCTGGTGGGAGTGTTTACACCCCAGGAATAGGCAAAGGATACCCGTGTAGGGTCAATTTGTTTTGTTGATTTTCCTGACTCAAGACAGTGATGAAGAAAATGTTCATAATGTTGATTTCACTTAACAAAAATCCTATTTGTAGCTCTGTATAGCACCCCAAAAATGGGGAAATTGTTTAAGTAATTAAAAATTACTATCCAAGTCAGTAAAGAAGTGGGTCACCCCACAGCTTAATAAGTGCAGTTCCAACACTTTGTGGTTTCACTCTGATCTTACTTCTTGGCATAAATGAAAATATCAGTGAAGTTCATGTGTATTGATTGCAACCATACCTTGATTTTGAGTACAAGAGTTTGGCAAAAGTCCACAAAGCCATTGTATGGAGAATCAACTGGCTTTATGGTATTTCCAAGAAAGGATATTCTGTTCATTTTTATTTGTAAATTATGTGTTACACATCCTTTATACCAGTAAAACTGATGACTAGCCTATGTGTGTGTGTGTGTACTTGTTTCCCAAAAACCTATTGATTAAGCATTTGCCAGCGCACCCCTGCTTTCAGTTCAGAAGATACCTATGTTCCCCCCACAGCACTGACAGGTGCCAAGGAGTCTGCCAGACATACAGACAGACAAATGGACATATACCACAAAATGGAAATAACTCCTTTCCATTAGGAGAGGAGACATTTTCTGATAAATCACCCCAATAAAATCACAAAATGGATTATTCTTTTGATCCTATCTTCAAGTACAACACTTTCTTTAAAAAAATGAATTTATTTTTTAAAGCCCCATTGTACTTTAGAAATGGTAGGAGTAAAAAGAATGTTACCATGAAATAATTTTATAATTTATATAAATTCTATAAATTATAAAATTATGTAAATATAATTCTATAAATCAGATAAAATTATACAAGTGTAAAAATTATATTTATATAAAATGATTTTATATAAACTTTGGAACAATGCAAGGTGGAATAACTGTAAAAATAGACAATTAGGCTTTTTGTCTTACTGTAATAGACTAACAACTGAATATTTTACCATAGATTGGCCCGCTTGGTGAAAAAATAAAGACTGGTTCTATTTTTTTTTTCTTTTTAGGGCTGCACCTGCGGCATATGGAGATTCCCAGGCTAGGGGTTTAATGGGAGCTATAGCTGCCAGCCTACACCACAGCCACAGCAGTGCCAGATCTGAGCTGCATCTGTGACCTACACTACAGCTCACGGCAATGCCAGATCCTTAACCCACTGAGCAAAGCCAGGGATCGAACCCGCATCTTCATGGATACTAGTCAGGTTCTGAACCCACTGAGCCACAACAATGTGAACTCCTGTCCTGTTTTTGTTTTCTTATTTATTCATTTCCGGATATTTCCACAAAGATTTGAGGCCACTTATAAAAATAAATGGGCAAACTATTACATTTAGAATGGATAAGCCATGAGGTCTTACAGTATAACACAGCAAACTGTATTCAATCTCTTGGGATATGATGGAAGATAATACAAGAAAGGGAATGTGTGTTTATGTATATATCTGGGTCATTTTGCTGTCCAGAAGAAATTGGCACAGCGTTGTAAATCAACCATACATTAATTTTTTAAATGCAAAATAAATAGATAAATAAATAAATATGAAATAAATACAGAAGTATGAAATAAAAATAGACGAAGAAATCAGAGCAAAGGGTAGGTTAGGGCATGAAAGCAAATTTGGTGGTAAGGCTGGTACATAGAAATATAGATCCTGAGATGGGGCTACTCAGCTGTTCGTGGTTAGATGCAAATTTGGCTCAAAGTGTCTTGGAGTCTGAAGTCGGGAGAGAAGTGACCAATTGGAAGAGCTGGTGTCTGTTGCTCAGTGGGTTTCCTGGGTCTGGAGTCCGAGAGTAATTCTCCCGTGGCTCCTCTTGGGCGTTCCGAGGGCAATGCTGGGCGGCGGGGATGGGTAGGTTCTCAACAGCATCGCGGCAATGACGCCAGGTCCTGCCTTGTTCCTTCCAGGAGCCTCAAGCATCGCCCGAGCACAGCTCGTCCTCTCCAAGAAGGGTGCCAGGCCTGACTCACAGCGCTATTCCCTGATCACCCCAGCCCTGAGATCCAGACATGCAGCTCTCACACCCTAGGGAGCATCCCAAATATTCCCAAGAAATATTCTTGTTTCTCAGTCTTATTACAAACCCATTTCCTCTTCTGAGAAGCGAAATCACTCTGTCCCTTTTTGAGATTTCAGGACATATATACTGTGCCTACTTCAGTAAATCTAAGACGTTACAGTGTGAAACGTGCCTTTCACATCACAAGTACTCCTCTTACGTGGAGAATTAATTGCCTCTGATGTGGAAACTGATTAGAACCTAGATGGAAATGCTGTGTCCTCTTCAGTTTCATCTCATCAAAGAATTAGGGCTTTGGGGCTTAATTCTTAGGACGCTGTGATGCGCTATTACCAACAAACAAAGAAATGAGCCTAGAGAGTAGATAACATTTCTGAGGTAGGGAAGGACACCAATATAGAGTGAGCTCAAACAACTGTTATTTCAGGAAGTCATTTAGTGACTTGCCTGAAATCCAACAGCCCAGGAGCGGCAGGGTGGAGCCTTGAAGGCAGGCCCTCCACTCCGCAAGCTGAGGCACCTAGCCTCTCAGCTACGGCTACTTGTCTTTCTCCTGTGCCTCCGACTTCTTGTACTTACAGCACACAGAGCTATAAAGTATCCTTCCTAAATATTGAACTTGGGGATTCCAAATATTTTGGGGTGGGCAGATCCTTTGGGGAATCTGACCAAAGACATAAACGCCCTTTATGGCAGAATGCATGTGTCCACAAAAGTTTGCATACAGGTTCAGCGAGTCATTGACTCCATGACATTTATCAGGAGTCTATGGTCTCAAAGTCAGAACACCCAACTTAATCTGCTGAGCGCTTATCGCCTCGTACCTGTGCAGACACATGTGAACATATGCGGCCATTGCCTGCACCTAGGTGACCTTGAGAGGGAGCGCCTCTTTAAATTCTGCAGCCCCAGAGCCTCACTTGCCTCGCCCTGGTCCCAGCACAGCAGCCCAGGTAACAAGGTGTGCAAAGAGGTCGGCAGAGTGGCGTTGACAAGCACCCAGAGAACCGCTTTCTACCCCCGTAGTTTTGGAAACATCAGTTCTTGGGTGAGGGAGCACTTGTGGGCCACACAGCGGCCAGTGGGGAGTCCAGGTCATGCAGGGACAGCAGGGACGGTGACAGCCTCCGTGCTCCAATCACCTTGCTCAATTTAGCTCTCACTCTGTGCCTGGAGCTGGGTGCAACTCTTCCCACTTCACAGAGAGCTGGACCACTGGCTCACACTCCCCCAGCTCCCCAGCCAGCAGGTGGCAGAGCCAGGTCTCAGTATGGAACCGGCTGGCCCCGAAGCCCAGCGCCCTCCTCTGGCAGGAGCAGAACATGCCAGAGACCCGGTTTGCCCCATCACCTTCTGCAGGACCACCCCCTCCCAACAGCCCTGGCTCCATTAAAACCCCAGGGTGGCAATGGCCTTGGAGCTCAGCATGGCAACAGTAATGGGAAATCTCACATGCTTTTCCTCCTTCAAGATTTCCTCCTCATGTCTTGACCTTCATTTGTGTTCACAAGCATGTCCTTATTTCTTTCATTCAAGAACCATTTCACAGGGTGCCTACCCTGTGCCAGGCAGTGTTCTGGGTGGGGCCCAGGGTGGGAGGGAGGGAGGGCCTGGTCCCTGTCTTGGAAAAGCTCACTTCCAGAGGGACAGTAGAGCTGCAAGCAAAGAGCCCTAAGCATGTCCCGGAGGCCATGTAGACACGGGGAGGGGTTTGGGCACTGCTGACAGAGGAGAAGACGTTGGCACTGACCCTGAGAATCAGGCCAGTGGGACTTGCCTGGGTGAGAGAAGGGGGAGGGAGCCCAGGCAGAGGGACAAGCACGTACATTCCAGAAGCAGCGAGGGAGCAGGAGATGCGACAGGAAAGGGACTTGAGGCCCAGTGTAATCAACACTTTTCAGTTTTGATCTTCATCTAAGGGTTGTGATTTTCATCTAAACGCTATCTCCCCACAGCCTCATAATTCTTTCTTCTTCCTTGCTTGCTTTGGAAGCGTTTCTCTAATCTGGCTGAGACATCGCCTTTGAACAAGAGCACACCTGTTCTGCCGGGCCTCTGGTGCTGGTGTGTGTGTGTGTGTGTGTGTGTGTGTGTGTGTGTGTGTGTGTGTTGAGGATGGGGGTCAGGCTTCTCTCTCTCCCAATATCTCTCCAATCACCTGATCCTTACAAGGAAGGAAGCTGCCCCTGGTGGTCTCACCTTGCTACTGCAGGTTCTAGGCAGCCCAGTGAGGGAGGGGTGCTCAGAGACCAGGTTGTCACTCAAGCAGGAGCTGGCTCTCAAGAGTCCCAGTCCGCCTCGACATCCCTTAGGCACAGCATCGCTCACCGGGGAGTTTTCCAGCACAGCTCACTGCTGCTTGGCTGGCCACACATTCTGCGGATGGCTGAGCGCAGAGGATTGCGGATTCCATCTGGCTGTCTCATGCTGGGCCTGGGCCTTCACTGGCCTCGGTGCTGGGTGCCTGCTTCCTCACTGCAGAGGGTCAGGTGTGGGTTGCTCGACACTTGCTTGAGGCACAAGAGACTGGCCCCACCCAGTTAGCCCTGCCCGGAGATGGGGTGCTTGGCCCTAAACCCCCTGACGCAGAGTGAGAAAAATAAATGAATGGTGAGAAGTACCATGAAGGGAGGGAAGCATAGAGCTTCTGGGAATAAGGCAAGGGCTGGGAGAGAGAATGGTAAAAAATAATGCCAGAACTGCTGTGTCCCAGAATATTCAAAGAGAAAGTGGGACTCCTGAGCCTTGGATGCTAGTTTTCCTAAGCATGCTCAGATTTTGACCATTTTTGATGCAAGGCAGGATGAGCATAGCTTTTTTTTTTTTTTTAAGCTTTTTACTTTGGAATGATTTTGGCTTACAGAAAAATTACAAAGATAAGACAGAGACTGCCCGTACATCCTTCGCCCAGCATCCCCCAGTGCTGGCATCTTACTTGACCATGGTACATTTACCAAAACCAAGATAGTCGCATCAGTACGACGATTGTCATTGAAGTCCAGACTTTATCTAGAGCTCACCTATTTTTTCCCTAATGACTTTGTTGTTGTTGTTCCAGGATTTAAACCAACCGGGAAGTGAATTCCCTGTTTATACTCCTCTGATATGGGACCGTTTCCCCGGCTTGTCACAACCTTGGCGATTTTGAGGGTCAAATATTCTGGAGACTGTCCCTCAGTTTGGGTTTGTCTCATGTTTTCTTGTGACTTGACTGGGATTATGGGTTTGGGGAATGCATGGCACAGAGGTGAAGTATTTTGCTCCTTGCAGTCAGAGTTACACAATAAAGACAACACGACTGACCCCGGGAGATGCTGACCTTGACCATGTGGTCAAGGAGATGTGGCCAGGATCCCCCAGCACAGCATCACCGTTTCCCTTTCCATTTTCTCTGCTAAGTAAGACCCGTCCTCCTCAGGCTGAGGGGTTCCAGCTCCCTTCACCTATCATGTGGAATTCTTCTCTACAACTGTGGAAGCGCGGCGACAACAAGTCTTTCAGTCCTTGGTAATGTGGGAAGTTGAGGGTAAACACAGTGGCCAGTTAGAAAATGACTGGAAAAGTTGTCAAAACCCTAGAATTTTAAGAGCTCTCAAAAGATGTTATCAACTCTTCTTTCCTTTTCACAGTTGGCTCACTAGCTCTCTTAGCCAAAAAGGCCCTCGCCAAACCTATTCCATCACCCCATCCCCAAATGTCTGAAAAATGGAAAATCTTATTTAAAAAAAAAGAAATGAAAGAAAAGCAGCGAGCTGTCATTGACCTGGAGCCGGACACTGCCATGCATCTCTGCCGGCCTCCAGCAGCTCTGCACTGTGGCACCTTATATCGTGCCTTAGAGGGAGGCTAAGTGACTTGCCTGGAGCACCAGGTGCCCACCCACCTCCCGACTCCCAGCCTCCTCCTGTCTTTCCTCTTCAGCGCCTTCACTGCCTTTACCAGCTTAGAAAGCCCGCGAAGCAGAATCTGTCCTGGATGGATGTGCTTTTAAAAATAACAATAAAAAAAAAAACAAAACCCTCTTTGAAATAGAAATGAACAGCAATGGGGCCATCTACACATCAGCTCATGGGAGCATCTTCTCTGTCCTGTAACACCCATAGCAATGTTCCTGCCCACTGTCCCACCTACAGGCTCCGGGAACAGTTTGCACCATCCGAGGAAAGGAGACGGCAGGAAGGTGGCAGACGCGTCTTACCTTGGCAGTGTTCAGTGGCCTCTCACCATAGCTCTTCAAATCCCCAGGCCCTGCGGGGCAGTGACCTTCCAGCTACAGCCAGCGACTCCCGGAGCAATCCTGAAGGAAGAGCCCATCCCCGGCTCTTGAGCGGTACAGCGGCTTGTGGCTTCCTGCCGCCGGCAAGCACCCGGCCGAGGTGGCAGGCTCCCCGGTCTGTGGTCACAGCTGCCCCCAAGGAGCCCCGCCCCTCCCGCCGAGCGCTTTGAAAGCTTCCGTGGGCTCCCTGGGTCCAGGAAAAGCCTGTGAGGAAGGACCACGAGCAGCTGGTCTTCCTCTGGACCCGGGCCACGTCACTCACGATGCCCCTCTGCCCCCAGAAAGTTTTCTCCTGGGGTTCAGACTCAACAACATGGATGGTGCTTTTCCTGCAGTGCGCCTGGCAGAGTTAGTAAACCTCCAGGCTAACTCTGCAAGGTGTTAGGCTCTGCCTCGCGGCGTATGTCAGCAAGCCAAGGAAGAGCTTGGCTTCTGCTGCCTGTGCCATCTGCATAAGCAGGGCAGCCGTTCTCCCGGGCTCGCTGGTTTTGTCTTGTCTTCCGAATAGGCCTGATGGTCCTTAGCCCGTGAGGTACAAAGGGCACAGACGATGGGATGGGTGAGTGACTGCACAGGACTGGCTAATTCCCTGTTTTCTACAGCGTTCTAGCCAGTCCTCAGTTCTGAGCTCAGAGCCTCATCAGTTATGTTGCCTTACTCGGCTGTGACAAGGCGGAGGAGCAGAGAATGATGATGGTGATGGGGGAGGGCCCTAACATCCCAGTCCCACTGGCTGAGGGACCAGCCTGGCCAAGAAGGCTGCTGAGATGACCTCAGGACGCTTGCTGGTCCAGCTGGACAGACTGGGTCACTGGCCACCTGCTTTCCAATCCATGGACCAAAGGGGGCCAATAGTCTCCTTTCCTGCCTTTACGCCTCGGGAGGTGGGAATGGGGAGGGAATTCCGACAGGTCTGTGTCTGCCTCTGCTCCTGACCTGGGGCCACAGTCCAGAATCTCTGCTTCCCCACAGAGTTTCTCTCCTTGGATCTTAGGACTAGGACAGTAACTGGCTGTGAATTTCTACTGGGAAAGAGCTTTTTGCCAGATGTTCCTAGCAACCACAGCAGCAACATAGAGTTCTTGGGCTTTAAGCCTCCCTGGAAACAATCTGCTTCATTTCGCACAAAAGGCTTTTGTGAGAATAAGCGAGTTAATGTATAAAAATCTCTATTGCAGTCTTTAGCATAGTAAACTCCAAATAATGAGCATGTCTCATCTAAGTCCCAAATCTGATCTTTAAAAAATAAAAAAAAAAAAGACTGCTTTGTCTTCTTACATCCTTGAGAGCAAAGGGCTCAGGACAGTGCTCAGAAATGGCTGTGCTCAGTGAATCGTAGGTGTTATTAATTATTTTTGTATTTGCTTCCTGATATCTGATTTAAGTTGGACCTAAGCATTTAAACACAAGGTCAAACACACCCAAACTCTTTAAACTTATGATTTGAAAGTTACTGACTTGACATTATTCAGTTTTGTTATTTCAATTCAATTAACACAACAAATTTTTGTGACTTCTGTTTTGTGGATAAGCACACTTTAGAGGCCGGGGGCACAGCTCTCAGCTCTAAATAGGCAAGACTGTCCTCGGAGGGGCTCAGACTAAAGAGGCTGGGAAGGGGTCTGGTAGAGAGACAACTATCATGGGGTGTGGTAAGCGCAGCCACAGATGCCTCTGTGAGGCACAGTATTAGAACAGAGGCAGACACAAACACTCCATCGGGGATTATTGGGGGACGTTACCAAGGAAACTGCTTTGAACATAGTTTGTCACTAAGGATCCTTCAGACTCTCAGAGGCAGATACCTGGGCTGAGATATCCTTTTACTGACCAAGGGTCCAGTGATGCTGCCTGAATTACATCTAATGTGTTTTTTTGTTTGTTTCTTTTAAGGTCTGCGCCTGTGGTATAGGGGTCCCAGGCTAGGGGTCAAATTGGCGCTGCAGCTGCCAGCCTACGCCACAGCCACAACAATGCCAGATTCCTAACCTACTAAGTGGGGCCAGCGATCGACCCTTGTCCTCATGGATACTGTCAGTTCATTACCACTGAGCCACAAGAGGAAGTCCCTAGCGTGTGTGTGTGCGTGTGTGTGTGTGCATGCATGTGTTTTAAATCTTTGGAGCTTAAATAAGTGGGTTTTGAACAGCCCTTATACATTTGGACCTGAGGATATAGAGAATACAGTGGGAAGCAGGGAATCCACCTTTCTACCAAGAAAATCCATTTAGCTTAGACTCCGACTCATATATTCAGAGTTAGAGTGAAAGGGGATGTGAGAAGTTTGCAGAGAAGGGAGTTCAGGTAAACTGGCTTTCATACGATCTGAGGAAAAAAAAACTTCACCTTTCTGTCCACCCCCCAACACACAAGGGTTGATTAAAAAGAAAAAAAAAAAGGGATCCCAGCAGCCACTCAGAAGAGAACAAGGAAATGACCTTGCTCATGGGTTGCAGTTTTTTGAGCAGAAGTGAAATTTCCTTGCAGTCATTTTCACCCTGGCAGAGTCGTAGAATCCACGAGAAAGAGAGAAAGGCGGGGGAGGTGGGGAAGGACCCGGGGGGAGAAGATGGGAAAGAGCAGGACAAGTTAGGTGAGGCCAGGGGTGTCCTTGGCAGAAACTTGTGCTGCCGAACCTCAGGGAGGGCTCTGAAATCCCCAGCTCAGTGTTCAGCTTCACTGGCTCCCCCATTTATTTTTGCACATTTGAGGTGACTTATGCAAAACCCAGAGCTGTCCTTCCGTGTGTCTGCACCAGCCTTCTGACATCAGTACATTTCTGGGAGGAAAAAAAAAAAAATCAAAAGCTGTGGGTAACAGAATATTTGAAGAGAAGAAACATTAAAATAATCCATTCCAGGATTGACTGAGGCATGGTGGTTGTGAGAAGCAGGGCGATTTCCCTTTGGAAAAAAAAACAAAACACGTATAAAACCAGATAATGCCGTCAAAACCAACCATTGAAAGGCACTGGAGCAAGACCAAAGGCAGACAACAAATCGAGAAGTGTTTAATCTTGAAAAACTACTCCTGTATCAGAATAGCCAAGAATTTGTGGCCTTCTCACAAGTTCTGCCCCCCAGCCCCGCACCTAGGTGGGTGATAAGAACCACAGCTGCGCCTGTGGGAATGATGGACTTGTTGCATGGCTGTGAGTGAAAACCAGCCGCCAGATGGAAGCGACAGATTTGGTCTGGAATGGGGCAATGAGAAGCTACCATCTATGGGTTAAAGGTCATGGAATCAGTTCAAGACCCAAATGAAAAACTGCAGCTTTACTGGCCTGAGAAGGTAACCTCTGCTCAGAGACGGCCAAAGGTCACCCTGGCAGGTAATGAGGGAAACCCTGGAAGTCAGAGAACCTCGAAAGGGCTGAGCTAATAAACCCCCCGTATGTCCCTGATTGACTCCTAAAGTACTCACGAGTCCGGGAGACCAGAGCGAGTGTAGAAAGAGTGAAAGCCCGGGGAGACCTAAGGACTTGGTGTGGACTTGAATGCATTCCTCCAATCACACACAGCTCAGGCTGCGGAAGGTTAAGGCTTGCATGTTCAAGGTTGAGCATGACCGCTGCCAAATAATTGCCTGCCCGTTAAACAGTGCACAAACAGGAGATGCGCTGAGGGAAGCAGACTAAAAACAAAGTAAAATGCTAAAGGTAAAAACTGCTCAGTGATTATCAGTGACCACACACTGCGGAGAATACAAGCTTCGCAATTCAAGTACAGAAAAGTTAACTTGAAAAAATTAACAAAATAATAACAAAAAACTAAGGGAAATCATTCTGACTGAAAGAAAATGATACCAGATGATAGTTCACGAAAATCACGAGAAATGGCAAGTACGTGAGTAAATTTAAAAATATATAATAATATATTATCTTTTCTTCTCTTAACTTAAAAAAAACCACATACGATTGCTCAAAGCAGAAATTATAATGTCATACTGTGGGTTTGTAATGCATATAAATATATACGACAATAATAGCATAGAGGAGGGGGTTAAGAAATGGAGCTATACTTGTGCAGAGTTTCTTTTTTTCACCAAAAAAAAGAAATCAGTATTAATTTAGATTGTGATAAATTGAAGACGTATTAGAGGAGCTCCCGTTGCGGCTCAGCAGGTTTAGAACCCAACTTAGTCTCCGTGAGGATGCAGGTTCAATCCCTGGCCTCACTTAGTGGGTTAAGGACACTGCACTGCTGCGAGCTGAGGCATAGGTTGAAAGGGCAGCTCAGGTCCCGTGTTGCTGTGGCTGTGGTACAGCTCCAGTTCGACCCCTGGCCCAGGAACTTCCATATGCCACAGGTTCGGCTGTTAAAAAAAAAAAAAAGATGGATTAGAATAAACAGGAAGGAAAAAAATCAAAGAAATTTACAGAGGAAAGAGAAGTGATCTCAGCACTTGTCCCAGTGCTTGTTCTTACCCCCAGCCTCCCGCCAAAATGAATAAAGGACTGCAAACAGATGAAAACAGCACTGGGAGAGCTCTGAATGAAAGAAAGAACCTGCAGTGAGTCAGTGGAGCGCAAAACCCAAGGGTGGCTGCTTGGAAAAGCGTAGGAAGCACCATCTTCCCGGGCTCAGCCCCTCCCCTGGTCTGGCCCAGCTCGGTGCCGAGGGGGAGGCCCTGAGCATAACCTTCCCACAGGGGGAAAGGAGACCAGCAAGGTCACAGCAGCTCTTGTCACCACGGAGACACCCACAGCTTTCATCGCCGAGGGCCTCCACAGTCTTTGCTGACACTGACCCCAGCAAACGGAGCTGCTTAGAAAAAGCCACTGCGGCGCTCCCTGCCTTGGGAGGAGCCGCCACTGCGTGCCCCCAGGGCCAAAGCTGCCGTGTATCCACACCTTCCCCTGCAAAACACTGGCACACATGCCCCAGATTCCACCTCAAGAAGCCACTCCATATCCTCTGGGGCCTCAGACGCTGGCACCACCACGGCAGCAAGTGCACTGTGCCCTGAACCCCAGAGCCATGGTCACTCCATGTGCGCCTGGATGTTGGGCAACAGTACCATTGTCACCGCGATGCCTGTATCCTGGATCTGAGCACCACAGCCGCCCTGCACATGCCCCGGGTGCCAGGCCTGGCCTATGGCCACTTCACACATGACTGCACCTCAGACGCTGTTGTCACCACTGTGGTGACCTTGCCTTCATGCCAAACCCAGCAGCAGGAGGGACCTTCTTGACCACAACATCCCCCTGTGGGGAACCGAGAGGACAGGAGCACCCCAGCAGCCTTCTCCACCAAGGACCCCGACAGCCCTCACCACCGCCTTGAACAGCCATCAGATGTCCAGCACGATGGATAAAATGAGCCCATGGCACTGCATCGTCAATGAACTGAGGAGAACAGCCACAAGCTTCCAGAGAGAGAACAGGGGACGGACCAGTATAGCTTTGGACTTCTCAAAATTATCTTGGAAGCCAGAAAGTAATGGAACAATGTCTTCAAAGTTCTCAGGGAAAAATTATTTCCAACTTGGAATTCTGTCTTAAGCCAAACCATTAATTAGGGGTGAGAGTAGAATAAAGACATTTGAGGGCCATGCAAGGCCTCAAAATATTGGTTCCATGTTTCCTTTCTTAAGAGGGGACTCAGTAAGGAGTTCCCGTTGCAGCTCAGTGGGTTAAGAACCCAGCATAGCGTCTGTGAGGATGTGGGTTTGATCCCTGGCCTTGCTTAGTGGGTTAAGGATCCAGCGTTGCTGGGAGCTGGTGTAGGTCACAGACGTTCAGATCTGGCGTTGCTCTGGCTGTGGCTGTGGTGCAGGCCGGCAGCTGCAGCACCAATTCAACCCCTAGCCCGGGAACTTCCATATACTGCAGGTGCAGCTATAACAAGAAAAAAAAAAGAGAGAGAGAGAGGACTCTGTGATGTTAATCATCAAAATGAAGAAATAAATCCAGGAAGAAAAAGACCTGGGATCCAGAAAACAAAATAAACAAACAGAAAACAGCCAGTGTGAGAGAGAAAAAGAGATTCCCCCCCGAAACAGTGAAGAGAAATCTCAAGGAAACAACTGTGAAGCAGGCCCAGGAAGCAACCCAAGCATTTTGGGGGTAGGTCAAAGGGCTCCGGGGGATTTCTTCAAGAAGGCGATAGTGTCACATTTCCTGATGTGTTCAGATGTATTAAGAAGTGATTCATACAACTCGAGACAACTAGTTTGGAGGGCTGAGTTAAAGAGCAACATATCCACAATTAAGCAAATGAGAAATCGAGTCAATCATCCAGGGAAAACTTAATGTTGTGTTTGAAAAAAAAAAAAGCATAGTATACTATATGGCTCAGCTGTGAGTAGAGTTTGTATAATCATAATACAGACACTGAATACTTACAACAAGTTATACAGCTCTACTGAAAAGATGGTGAGATAAGAAGGGTGCGTTGGAGAGGTTGAAAAAGAGATAAAATTATTTCATAATAAGAAAAAGATCATTTTTTTAGATCATTCCTGTCTGAAACTGAAAAATGAAGAAGTAGCAATCTGAGCATGCTCTTTGGCAAAACAGAGAAATGTCCCAAGTATCTGCTGAAAATTCTGAAAGAGTGGGTGCTGGGGAGCAGAAAAGAGCAGGCAACTGGCAGAGGCAAAGGTGCACTTTGCTCATGGCAAGTTTCTCTGAGTCTTCAGAACACATGCATGTATGACCCCATAGACGCCAAAAAAAAAAAAAAAAGAAGGAAAAAGAAAGAAAAGATCAAGAGAGAGAACAGGGTGACCCAAGTTATGGGGAGAGAGCTTCTGTATTCACACGTGGAATATTGCCCAGAAGCAAAGGGAGATTCTGGGACTGCCGCCCTGAAAAAAATCTTGAGGCAGCAAAGGAAATGTGATTTTTAGCAGCCATCCAGAAGTTCACCAAATTGGCGGTCTTGTCCCGAATCCTCGGGAATTCCAGTAGGAAAGGATTTTTTTTTTTTTCAGAAATAGCTCAGTTGAAAACTAGAGAGTGTTCAGGGCCTGTCATTAAGGTTTTGAATATCACAACCTCTGGATCCTAGAGGAGCTGCCTGGAGACAAAGGGACCGGAAAGCACAGAGCAGTGCCTTCCACATTTTTTCACTGTGGCCCAGAGTTTACATTACAACCCAGTATACACATGTGAATAACTAAATCCAAAATTTCAGCAAAAAATATGTAGTCTTCTCTCTTATTTATTCTACTGTGCTCCATTCCTATCCCTTCCCCTTTCTCCTGTGTGCTTGATTCCTTTCTGTTACATTTCACTTTTCAAGTGCTGGTTTTGACCTATTAAATGATTTTCACTACCACTCAGGCAGCAAGACCCACAAAGCCCAAAACGCTGGTGAGAAGCGTCTTGAAGGGACTTTTGAGAGCCTGGGAAGCGTTGGTCGCAGATGGGAGAGCACAGGTGCAGCTAAGCGCTGAAATCCCAGATTTATAAACTCTCCAGCTATGAGATTCTAGCCGCTCACCTAACTGCCCGACCCTCAACGTCTTTGTCTCTGAAACTGGGATAACAAGACCCAGCTCTTCTGGTTCTCGAGATGGCAGGCACGTTTGCAGAGGGCCTGGCCCCCAAAAGGTACTCAGAGATGTTCATTACATTTCTTTTAAGGCAAAGGCGCGATGCCCCAATAACACTGGTCCTTACAAGTGAGTTTTTACGCGTCCCTAAAATATCTTACTGGTCAAGCAAGACTGTCTGGTCAAACCCTGACGCAGACATTTAAAGCCCAGACAACGTGAGCAAGTTGCCTGAACTTGCTTGGGGTTCCTTTTCCTCGCTTTAATATGGGGATGATAATAATACCTGCGTTAGGGTTTGGTGAGGATTCAGTGTTTGGAACGGTGTTTGGAATGGTTCCCGACTCAGGCACGCCGTGTAGACATTTATGATTATCACTGTTATCATGTTGGCTGGACACACGGAAAAGTGACAGCAGGCAGGATCCCAGGCCCCCAGCGGCAGGGAGCACCAGGCGTCACAGCTGCTCTGGTGGTTTGCGGTCGGAGACTAAGCTGCCTTGTCCATGTTAGGCCTTTGGAATAGCACTGTACCTGCATCTTATTTCCTTGGGATGGGCCGTTGAATCCACCGCCTCCCAGATAAAAATTAGATGTCACAGGCGGCCTCTCTAGGCATCTGGGAGTGTGTCCTCTGCTAGCTGGGAAACCGAGGGCGCCTTGGTGTTTAAAGGCTCTGTTCTTGGCTGCCCCTCCCACCGCCACCCCACAACTCACCTCCACCTCGATCATGAGCCCCCCGGACGAGGCACTGCCGGCCTGGACAGTGGCCTTCTCTGGTGACTTTTAGCTCCCCCAGCCCAGTGGACTCCCTGTTTTATTTTCCGGACGGCGCTCCTCTGTAGTGAAAGTCACAGTGTTGGCTGGTTGATTTGCTGGTTATCGCCCGTCTCATTTGCTGACTAGCACATAGGTCGGCCCCAGACGAAGGGGCCTTACCCTCCTCGTCCGTCACGCCCTCCCCAGCCCGCCCCAGTCCGCAGCAGTTCTTAGCACATAGGAGATGATGACGGGAGCCCTCATCTGGGTCCCACTGTCCCCCTTTCACAGGGTGAAGAGAAGGCAAGAGATGTGCTAGGGCCACAAGCCAGCAAGCAGGAACCCCGGGGCCAGACCTCAGGTCGCCAGAGCCGCTGTCTGGTCATCTTTCCTCTCCAAGGCTCGGCCCCTTCGCGTGCTCTTCCCAGCCCTCCGTTCCACGCGCCCGCGAGGGACCGGTGTGGGTGGAGAGCAGACGTTCTGGGAACGTCAGACCCTGAAGGCTGAGCCGCCACAAGGCTTCAGACTTTCTCTATAGTTTCAAGAGAGCTCGGCGAGGTCCGCAGTCAGACCCCCCAGGGCCACCCGCGCCTGCTGCCGCCGCCCCCGGTGACACATGGCTGAGTCGGTGGAAGCTCTTTCAGGGCTGAGTGCCCAGGGCAGTGCTGGGCCCAGGCAGGGCAGTAGCAGAAGCTGAGGCCAAGCCCAGACACTCAGACCAAAGGGCTTGGAACCCAGACCAAGCTCCAGAAGCAAGAAGAAACAGGCCGGAGTTGGGGAGCAGTGGCAGCAGGGCGCGGCACCTGGAGCCGCGGGGACCCAGAAATGTCCTGACTCACCGCGATCCGGCCTCAAAGAGCTCCCACCCCTGCTTTTAACTTCTCATTCACAGATAACCAAAGGCAGCAAGGCCCGGGGCAAACGGAGAGGCAGAGGAGGCTGCAAAGCCTCCTTCAAAGCCCCGTTTGATTTGGGGTACGGGGCAAGCCAGGTCACAGACGAATCACTTTAATTCTTCAATTTCCTTATCTATAAAAAGAGAGTCATACTTAGGTACAGAATTTCTATAGGGATTAGCAAAATCGTGTTGGCACCAGCACAAACTGAAGATTTATGTCTCCCCCAAATCCATGTATTAATCTCCCCCCACACAGTGAAGGTCTCAGAGATGGGCCTTTGGGAGGTGCTGAGACAGGAGGGGGAAGCCCTGATGAAAGGGATTAGTGCCTTCACAATAAGAAACATGATCAAGTTTGTTTCTCTCTTCACCGTGTGGGGACGCAGTGAGAAGGCAGTCGTCTGCGAACTGGATCTGCCAAAGTCTTGACCTTGGAATGACCAAGACAGGTGCCAAAATATTATAAAGCCATAAGAATGAAAAAAGTGTGGTACTGATTGATGCAGAAAATGACAACCTGATCATTAAAATTGAGGAGCATGATCTGCACGTGCATGGAAATAGCGAATTAAAATAATTGGCTTTTTAAGCCAGTGCAGAAAGGATTCAACAGGTGCTGCTGGAATATTTGGGCATCTGTATTTCTATAATTTCTAAAAGATAGAATTACGTGCTCGACTTCAGTGATAACCAGAGAAATAAAAAGTAACAATGAGACACCATTCTCCTCCATCACCAAAAGTCAGACAGGAACAGGAGTCGGCTTGGATAAGGCTCCATGGTGAACAAACAGGCGGGGAGCCAGCAGGGCCAGGCCCAGAGGGGCAGGGGGAAGGTTCATGCTGCCTGGGCCTTTAGGGCCTCAGCTCTCCTCCCAGGATCCCAAGAGGGGGGTCCTCACTGCTCTGCACTCAGTACCCCCCGCTTAGCCCATTTCTTTCCCAAGGACTTGGGCCCGGCCTCAGTCCTCCCCGGCCTGAAACAGTCTCCCAAACAGGACACACGTGGGAGCTGCCGGCCTGTAGCCAGAGGGGCCTAAATTCTCACTCCCTTTGCTCAGGCATCAGGAGGCACCACCTGCCACAGGAATGAAGTCCAGGCCTGGAAATGTACTGGTCCGCACTTCTCTCGCTCTGCCCCCTCTGCTCACACACATTCCCGATGCCCAGCCGCAAACACCTCAGCCGCCTGGGCCTTGGGGGAAGGTGGGGCACGTCAAGGAATTTTCCCAAGTCATAGCTACCACCTGGAGAACATCTGAACGTCCCTGCTCCTGTGCTCAGGGCTGGAGGGGATGCCAAGTCTGGGACTTGCAGCCAGCTTCCCGTGCAAGTGGCGGGGCCCTGGAGAAGATCCCAGGCTTTAGCCTCGGCCTCCCCAGTGGACAGAGCACTTTGCCCTTTGCTGTTGCCTGAGAAAGGAGGTGGTGTCATCTACACCCTCTTTTAGCTCCTTAGAAAAGGGACCACGGAGTTCCTGTCGTGGTGCAGTGGAAACAAATATGACTAGGGTCCATGAGGTTGTGAGTTCGATCCCTGGCCTCGCTCAGTGGGTTAAGGATCTGGCATTGCCATGAGCTGTGGTGTAGGTCGCAGACTCGGCTTGGATATGGCATTGCTGTGGCTGTGGCGTAGGCTAGTGGCTACAGCTCCTGTTAGACCCCTAGCCTGGGAATCTCCATATGCCGCGGGTGTGGCTCTAAAAAGCAAAAGAGAAAAGAAAAGAGGACCATCACAGAGGCCTGTTAAAAACAGGGGAGAGAGGCCACCTTCCTGTCTTACTGTGGCCACATCAGAAGTGACCTAAGGGAGCCACGCTGCCTCCTCCCTGGCATGGAGAGGAGGGTCGGCCCTGGTCTTGAACCATCTGCCCCACTGCCAGCAGCCCATCTGCACACTCTGCATCCCAGGCTTAACTTGGTTCCTCCCAAGCTGTGGATGCAATTTGACCCCTAGCCTGGGAACCTCCATACGCTGCAGGTGTGGCCCTAAAAAGACAAAAAGAAAAAAAAAGGCTAATGGTTCTTCCTTCTGAAGGCCAGAGGTCTTTTGTAAAGACATAGCACAGAAAGACTAAAAGTTAGGATCTTAATTATATTTTAAAATTGACCTCAGCCTGGTTTCTTTGGGGCCCTATGTGATTTCTCTTTGGCTTTGAGTCCCACAGGACCGAGACGCCTGCATGGCTGGACGTCAGGGTAAGAAGGGCCAGTTTAGGGGGTGAGGGGTGGTGGTTAAAAGAGTTCCAGCTCCTCTGAGGTGTAGTTCCCTCCTCATTGCCAAAGGCATCATTTCCCCCATGGAAAACTTCAGAGATAATCTACCCCCTTTGGTGTATAAGCCCTGACTTGCAAAGATGCAGAAATATCCGCGGGGAAAACTGACTTGGAAAAGCTGAGGTCAGGTTCAAAAACAGAGCAGATCCTACAGAGAGAGATCATGGAGGGGCTGCCCCGGGTCGGGGTGCACCCCAGGGGGTGCTTGCTGCAGGACCGACCTGACCCTTCCAGCCACAGCTAGACCGCCCGGCCTGAGTGACAGTGGCCCTCCCGAGGGGCAGGGCGGCGGGGGCGGGGGGGGGCAGGCTGCGGTGTCCTGTCCACTCACACAGCTCCTGACTCCGGGAACGCAAGGTCACTGAGGGAGAATGTATCCCAGCGGCTCTGTCCGTTCAAGCTCTTCTAAGAAAAGACCACAGATTGGGTGGTTTGTGAGCAATGGAAACTGATTTCTCACAGTCTGAAGCCTGGGAAGTCCATGATCAAAGCTCCAGCAGATTCGGTGTCCGGTGAGAGTTGGCTTTCCGGTTCACAGCCGGGGCTTTCTCGCTGCGTCCTCACTGGGCATCCGCGCACAGGGTCTAAATAAAGGTCATAATCTCATTCTTGAGGGGTTCAACCCTCATGACCCAGTCACTTCCCAAAGGCCCCACCTCCTAAGACCATCGCATTGGGGGTTAGGATTTCAACATGCGAATTTTTGGGGGGGCGAGAGGATACATTCAGACCACAGCCCAATTCCTTCCCTTCTCTTTTCTCCTTCCCTCTCTGCTTCTTCTTCCTCCTCTCCTGCCTCCTCCTCCTCCTTCTCCTCTCTCTGTTTCTCTCTCACTTTCTCTCCCTCCCCCTTCTCATAAGCCCATGGCATCATCACAAACAACCTTTTTCAAGGCAGGCTGATTCTGTTTGCTAGACGCTCTGATCCAATCACGAAGCATTAACCTGAAAGTGACCCCTCAGGGTGTTCGGCAAAAGTGATTTCTCTGTGTGTCTGTCACCCACCCCTTGGTTTCCCTCATCCTTTAGAGCATCAGCAAGCCCATCTCTGGGCACCTCATCCGTTTTCCTCCCTGTCTGCTGCCAGTCCTCCCCGTGGACCAGGACAGGCCCGGTCATGAGATGCTAGTCAGGGCAGCAGAGCCGACCACGCTAAGCGCCGGCTGCGTCCCCCCAGGAAGTGCCCTGAGCCTGTGCCTCGGGGCTGCGGATGAACCATGGGGCGTGTTTGCTTGCTCCGAGCTCCGTGCTCTGTCCTGTTTTCCTAGTGTCAGGTTCCAAACAGAGCTACCTCGTGTTCGAGGAAGACAAACAAGGCAGCTAAGACATTCGGGAATCCTGCCAGTTTGTTTAACATCAGCTCGTGCAATGAGCACGACCCTCCTCAGAGGAGAATCAGTTGGCGCAGAGACATGGCAAGAAACATCATTTACTGGGTGCCTACTCTGCGCCAAGCCTTATGTCAGGCTTTTTATAGGCATCCATTCTAATCCTCCCAATGACCCACTGTGGTAGGTACTGTTACCCCGACGTGTAGATGAGGACAACGAGGCTCAGCAGAGTTAGATGTTTGTCCAAAGCAGCCCGAAAGCAAGTGGCAGAACCAGCACCCAAGGTCCCCAAAGCCCGAACGGGGTGCTCAGTATCTGTCCTTCTCAATGTCAACTTCTACGGGGGCTGTCGGTTTGAGTTGATTTTAGGAGAGCAACTAAATATAAGGGAGATTAGGGGTTCAAGTCTTGGAGAAGGCATGAGTATGAAGACCCACAGAGCGGCTTCCCCCAGAACCCCTCCCTAGTGATGGATAACAAGCAATCCGTTATCTTTTTCTTTTTTGACCTGGCCTTGTTTCTTCCTCTCAAGTCCATGCTTACAGTCTAGGTCTTCTAGTGTTAGAATAATCAAGTTCAGGGGTTCCCAAACTACGTTGGGTCCCTTTTTTTTTTTTAAGGGCCACGCTTGCAGCATATGGAAGTTCCCTGGCTAGGGGGTCAAACTGGAGCTGCAGACGCCGGCCTATGCCACAGCCACAGCAATGTGGGATCTGAGCCATATCTGCAACCTACACCGCAGCTCATGGCAACACTGGATTCTTAACCCACTGAGCGAGGCCAGGAATCAATCCCACATCCTCATGGCTACTAGTCCAGTTCTTAACCTGCTGAGCTACAGTGGGAACTCCCTATGTCAGGTTTCTAACTGCAAGCCCACAGAACTCTTTCTCTCTCAGTCCAGTTGGCCTTGACCTCTTGCTGACCTGTACTTGCAGCATCTGCCTGGCCCTCCCACTTTGCAGTTTCTGGTCCTGCCTTCTGCCCAGCATGATGCATTCCGCTCATTGGGAGGGAAGGATCATGGAATCTTGGGTCAGAAGATGCCAGAGCTTGAATCCCTCATTCCAGTGATTGGACAGAGGTCTAATTAGTAACAGAACCAGGACTGGAGCATGGATTTCCTGCTTCCTATCCAGGACTCTTTTCATTTTCAAAGGAGGTGAGATGATGCTTAGAAGGATCTAGAAGGCTCTCCCCTGACCATCATCAGGGCTGCTTCACAACCATCATTAGTGGCATCATTTCCGCTTTCCTTCCAGCACTGTGCATGCCCAGGGAGGCCTCATTCCAGCCATCACTCAGAATGTGCTGGTGCCGGGCCTGGAAATATCCTGCCGCAATGTCTAGATGGTGATTCTTACAAGGGTCCATAAGATAAAAGTGCAGACTCTGCAGGAGATGCCACATGGAGAGGAGAGTGACCGGGTGACAGGCGCTCACACTGTGTGCAGTGTCCTGGGCTTCTTAAACAAACCGGCAAGCCAGGCCTGTAATCAGGCCCAGCCCCAACACTGAGGGAGCCAAAGCCAACGCATAAATGGAGGCCCCCATGCCATGTGTCTAAATATTTGAGAGTTGTAAACCAAGCTAACAAACTGTTAGACAATATTTGTCCTTTCCTCTTGCCTGGACAAACATAGCCTTATAACAACTTCAAAGGCAGATTCCAAATCCAAATCCTTGGACCCCTGGACATCAGGGGCAGGAGGTGAGGCCTCTTTCTTTTCTGCCCTGAGGGCCCTTGGTCTTAGGCAGGGAGTCCCATTCTAAGAGTCCAACCTGGGGGCCACTGGGGAAGAAAATTCTTAGATCCTGGCTATAGAATGGGGAAGGAGTGGACTTAGAAGGGTCGTGACCTCTGGTCCCCTGAACCCCTCACCTGGAGGAGACCCCCAGCCCCAGCAGGCCTCTCTAAAGCACGACGTCCATGGCAGGACCTCTTGCCCATATACAAGGCTAGTGCTATTAACGTGATTTCCATTTTACAGATAAAGTAACTGTAGCTCAGAAAACTTGAGTGACTCCTCACACAGCAGTCACAGAAGGGCCAGGATTTGAACCTGAGCCTGCCTGCCCCCAGATCCTCTGCTGTGCCCCTTCCCCCCTTCCCCACTCTGCCCCAACAACACTCTCCCCATCCTTCAGCATCACCTGGTCAATGCTGTGACCCACTGCCCCCCGGGAGTCTGGACGCACAATACTTCTCGCCACTGGTAAAGTGGAAACAATCTCTTTAGTGGTCTCCCTGCCTCCTGTCTTGTCCCCTCATCCATCCAAGTTTTCTAAGACACAAAAGCCATGGCAGGCATCCTTCTTAACCCTCTGCCTTCAGGGTCACGGTCCAAGGCCTCAGCTGGGCCCATCACGCCCTCTCGTGCTCTTCATATCGGCAGTAGTCAAGCATCTTTCAACTTGCACGCGCCCTTGAAAGTGCAGCTCCCTGTCCTGGCACACATGTCAGGCCTCCCCTGCCCCTCCTAGCCAACTCCCTCATCCTCCCCAGCTGGGCTTAGATGGCCTCTGTCACCTCCCCAACTCCAGGTCTAAGGTAGGTGCTTTGTTAATTACTTCCTACACCAATAAGCTACAGGCACCGCACCCCGATGCCTAGCACCGGGTGCAGAGAGCAAAGCACCCTTAAATGCTCATGGAACTACCTGGTTTCCTGTGGGAAGGGAAGCTGGGTCCCGTCTCTGTTCCGTGCTTCGGTCTGAATCAAGTCCTTCTGAGAGATAAGAGCAGCAAAGAGCCATTACCGTTGTCAGCATCAACGCCTCCCAGTGACAAACAGTTCCCGGATCCTCTTGCAACGCTGGGTCCACGATAGAAAATCCCTCCCAAAGGCAGATGGTGGCAACCAGTGGACTCTGGCCCCAGGGCTGCGAGTTGTCATGACACTGTCCTCTCTGTAGGAAATAGAGCCAAACAGATACTTCTTTCCTTCCTTCTCTCATTCAATGACTAGGACCAAATTTTAGCTACTGTGAGGGATGTACAGGACCTTAGACAAAGGAGTTTGTCCCTGAGTAGCTTAAGAACACCAGTGGGAATAGGTGAGGCTAGTTTAGAGTGCTCTGTGCTGCGGGAGCCCAAGAAGGCAGAGATCCACCCATGCTGTGCATTCTGTACATTCCCTGGGGAAAGGCAGATCCCTGCAATGGTCTCTGCTGGGTTCATGGGATCTTCCGGCACCCCTGCCCTGTCACTTCCCCAGCATCATCTCCCGTGGCTCTTGTCACCCCCTGCACCTTAGCATGATGCCCCTGCTCTTCCTTGATTGCCTCGGGCACGTGGGCTCACAAGGTGCCTTGGCACTGGCTGTTCCCTCTGCCTGCAACGCCTTTCCCCCAGATACCTCAGGACCGACTCCCTCATCTCCTTCAAATCTTTGCTCAAAAGTCACCTTATTCATGAGGTCATCTCAGCCTGTCAGATCAGAGCTGCGCCCGCCGGCCTACACCACAGCCACAGAAATGCAGGATCTGAGCTGCGTCTTCAACCTACACCACTGCTCACAGCAACTCTGGATCCTTAACTGAAGCTGGGAATTGAACCCGCATTCTCATGGACACTAGTTGGGTTCTTAATCCCGAGCCACAGAGTTCCCGTCATGGCTCAGGGGTTAACGAATCTGACTAGGAACCATGAGGTTGCGGGTTCAATCCCTGGCCTTGCTCAGTGGGTTAAGGATCCGGCGTTGCCGTGAGCTGTGGTGTAGGTTGCAGACACAGCTTCGATCCCACGTTGCTGTGGCTGTGGCGAAGGCCAGCAGCTACAACTCCTGTTAGACCCCTAGGCTGGGAACCTCCATGTGCTGTGGGTGCGGCCCTAGAAAAGGCAAAAAGACAAAAAAGAAAAAAATCCTGAGCCACAATGAGAGCTCCCAGAGTAGTGTTTCTTGACATTGCTAATTACAAAAAGACATTCATCGCAGAAAACAAAAAAAATTAATGTAAGTCTAGAAGAAATTTAAAATACTGCTATTCTGCTGCCCAGAGATAACCAGGACTAATACGTGCATATACCCTCCCAATTTTTTTCCACACATATAAAGAATTAGATATGAAATATTAGAATGAAGGGTTTTATCACGTCTAATTTACTGAAACACTTGTGTTCCAGTCTTATTTACTTAGCATAAAACCATTAGCATTGTCCTCTGTCATCAAATATTTTTTGAGAATATTATTTGGATGGCTGCGTACTAGTCTATCCTAGAGCTCTAACTACAGTTCATTTGATCCCTGCATGTGTTTAGACATTACAGGCACGACTGTTCCAACAGAGACTGGGCGCCTTTTCCTCCTCTAGCTTGTCCCTCCCTCCCTGACTGTCCTGGTGCTCATCACTGACCGCCCTCCGTCCAAGCATGTGCCAGGCAGAGTAAGAGGCAGGAGGAGAAGCTCTGCCTGCCCTGGACAGGCTGCCCATCTAGCTGAGGACAGAAGGCAATGTACCCACGAGAAACAGGAGCTCAAGCAAACGAGGGGCTGGGAGGGTGAAGACGAGAGACAGCATTTCCAGATGGGCTGGGACAGCTCCACCAAGAAGACACTGGAGCATCTGCCGCCTGCTGGGGCCAGAATACACTGATAAGCAGTGGGGTAAACGCCGAGCATCCAGCCAGGGTCGCGTGGCCAGTGACAGCCAGCCCGGGAGGATGCGGAGTCCCCAAGCTGGGACCAGGCCTTCTGCCTGCAGACATGATTCCTGCCCCTCAGAGCCTACAGCCTCAGAGGGAGACAGATACTAATCATATAACCTCACGAATAAAGTTAAAGTGACAACTGGCCCATGAAGGAGAGGTAGGTGGGGCGATGTGGACGTGTCACCTGGGTTCCCCGAGGAGGCAGATAGGCAGCCTGCTCCACGTGGGAAGAGCAGGTGTGGAAGGACCTGGAAGTTTACCTGTCTGGCGAGCAGAGCATCAAGCAAGGTCAGGCCCAAGAGGTCGGCAGATCCGGAGCACAGAGGCCTGCTTGGCGTGCTGGCTCTTGACCCTGGAATGGATGGGAGCTGTG
Organism: Catagonus wagneri; assembly: GCA_004024745.2. NCBI lineage: Eukaryota > Metazoa > Chordata > Mammalia > Artiodactyla > Tayassuidae > Catagonus > Catagonus wagneri. The sequence continues at coordinate 7,483,199 of PVHT021183556.1, forward strand.
TGTGTTGGGGGGGGCGGTTAAGCACGGAGAAGCCAGAATTGGATTTCGATTTTGCAGAGTTTGCTCTGGTGTGGAGGAAGAGCTGGCTCAGGGGAAGGGGTGGGGAGCCACGAGTGGGTGCAGGGCAGTCAGCAAGGGGCTGTTGCTAGAGCTGGGGCAAGCTGACGCGGGCCAGGGTGGTGGCGGAGAGGACATGGCAAGAAGTGGAAGACCTGGATCCATATTTAGGAGCTAGAACCAAGAGGTCAGGTCAATGCTGTGACTCTCTATCTAGAAAACCCTGCTCAAGTTCACTTGCTAGTTTAGAAGCATCAGCCCACTGGCATGGAGAAGTGCTCCCACTGGGGGTATGTCTCCTAAACAAAGTGCCTTAGGGAATGTCCTAAGGAAGGGGGGAGGAAGGAAGTGGGACAGGGCACTGAAGGGGAGTTGCAGTGAAGGACATGGACACCAGGGGGCAGCGCTAAGGCCTCAGGCCTCCCGGGAGCTGAGTCCCACAGAATACAAGGCCATCCCCAGTGTATACATCTGTCCTGGAAATAACGATGCTTGCCCTGCACCGCCAGTGTTGCTGTGAGCATGGCAGATGAGATAACTCTGAAGGATCCTGCAGACCCCCAGGGTCTGCGGCAAGAATTTGGCCATGTCTAGGCTGCCCCAAGTTTAAGGCCAACTTCCAGTAATCAGGCCTGAGGTGGGAGTTCCCGGGAAAAGGCGATCCCCAGCCCTCCCCTCTCCCCCAACTGGAGTCTCCCATCTGCATTCAGGACCCATCCTAAAGTCCAGGATGGGACAGCCCTGGCTCCTGTCTTGTATGCATCTTAGGTGCCTGGAGCTCCAGGCTCTGGTGGAGCAAGGACAACTACCTCTGTGCCACCAGGCAAGCTGTGGTTAGTGGGGAAAGCACGTGCTATGGGGCAGGGCAGCCTCCCCAACCCCCCACCTCCCAGCTGGTCTGGGAGACAGGTCTGGAAAAATATTTCTTTCTTTCTTTTTTCTTTTGATTAGGGCCGCAACCTGAGCCACATGAAAGTTCCCAGGCTAGGCGTGCAGCGGCCGGCCTACATCACAACCACAGCAATGCGGGATCCAAGCCGCGTCTGCGACCTACACCACAGCTCACCGCACTGCTTGATCCTTAACCCACTGAGAGAGACCAGGGATCGAAACCCCATCCTCATGGACACTAGTCAGATTTGGTTCCATTGCACCACAACCGGAACTCCAGAACATCTATTCCTTTTGTTTCTTTCTTTTTTCCTTTTTTCTTTTTTGCTTTTTTAGGGCCTCACTTGCAGCATATGGAGGTTCCCAGGCTAGGAGTCTAATCGGAGCTGTAGCCGCCGGCCTTCGCCACAGCCACAGCAAAGCAGGATCCGAGTTGCATCTGCAACCTACACCACAGCTCACGGCAATGCCAGATCCTTAACCCACTGAGCGAAGCCAGGGATCAAACCCACAACCTCATGGTTCCTAGTCGGATTCGTTTCCTTGGAGCCACGATGGGAACTCCCAGAACATCTATTTCTACTTAGTCTCTCTGAGCTTCAGTTTCCTCATCTGTAAGTTGGGGATGCCCACATCTGCCCTGTGAAATCGCTGTGACAGTGGGGCCCTCAGTATGAGCTTTGCTGCTGGTAGTTGTAACTCAAGCTGCTGGGGAGTGGAATGTAGGCGCTGGGCCTGCCGACGCGGCTGGAAGGGGGTTCTCCTGCCCGCTCTCCGCAGGCGAACTGCTGACAGTGGCAAAGCCACGTTGCCACTCTTGGGTGAAAACTGCCTTGGTTTCTTCCTTTTTTTTTTAAGTCTATTTGGGTTTGGTTTCATCTAGGGGTTGGCCATCGCGTGTGGTTTGCTTCTGCTTGAGGCGCTGGGGCGCAGGTCCTGGCCAGGAGCAAACAGCTCGGAGGGCTTTAGGACCCGGGGCGTGTCTCGCGGCCCCGGCGAGTCCCTGGTCCCCAGAGCTGCGGGCGGAGAGACTTGAATGAGGGGCTGGAGGGGATAGCGACTCAAAGGGCTAGCGGTGGAATAGCTCCGCCGTCGCCAGGCAACCGCCCTGACGCAACGCAAAAAAAAAAAAAAAAAAGTCCCTTAAAAAAAAGAATAGTGCTGAGAATTCACAGGAACAAGAGCAAGAGAGAAAGGGAGGCAGAAGACGGCTTAGCCCTGAAGCCGGGGGCCAGAGGCTGCGGAGCGGGAAGCCCGCGTCGAAGGGAGGAGGCGGGACCTCGGCGACAGTCCTGGTAGGGGCCTCTGAGCACCAGGAAGGTGGATTCGCAGCAGAGCGGGACGATCCCAGGTCTGGGGGCCGGGCTGAGGGTGATGTGTCTGTGGCCTCGGCACCGACACAGGTGGGGGCTGGGGTGCCACAGGTCCCCAGGGCCGGCAGTGGCAGAGAGCAGCCCAGCCTGGGGCTGGGGGCGCACCACCCCAGGGGGCACTGGATTGGACACCCTGCAGCCGCCCGCACTCCTGCCCTGCCCCCCCCCCCCCCCCC